>LKNJ01004045.1:0-24543 GCA_002120245.1 Maccullochella peelii
AACATCAACACACACACACCAACACACACACCAACATCAACACGCACACACATACCTACACCAACGCACGCACCAAACTTCGACTTATTTTCTTTTTTTTTCTTTTTTCTTTTTCTTTTTATGAAACCTGTTTATTTCTTATCTGTTATTTTATTATTCTTATTATTATTCTAATTTCATTATTATTTGATGCTTTGGCAATATTGTTTCTGTTACATTCACGCCAATAAAGCTATTTGAATTTGACTTTAATGTCTTATTTTGATATGAGTTTTGAAGTTCTCTGAACAGATAATCACTTTTGGTTTTATCCCCTACTCTCTTTGTTTCTCCAGGTCCTCCTGCTCCTCCCTCTCCTCCTGTGTGTTATATCCCATGTGATGAGAAAAACTGTATGGTAGATATCCACTGTACTTGGGATCTAAGGCCGTACCCTCAGATCCCCACTGAGTACAGCCTGCACTGGGAGCCAGCAAATGCAGAGTAAACAAAACCAAAAATATTCCTTGTCTTAGTCATCTGACAAAGCTTTGTTGACATTAATCTGCTACTTTGAGAGAAGCCTTCTGAATTTGTTTTACTGCTCTTGTCTTGTCTTGTCTTGTTTCCCAGGGAGGGGCATGTGATCAATGGGACCAGTTTGAATGGGTTTATCCAACGTGAACAATTTTCCAACGGAGAACTTCGTGTTTGGGTCCAGGCTAAGAACCAGCATGGTTCTGCCAAATCTAAAGAGACTGTGTTCCATACAGCAGATATCAGTGAGTCAGTCCTGCACATTCTTGTTCATGAATACAGACACCACCAACAACAGCAACAACAATAATAACAATAGTAGTACGTGATGCCTTTCTGACAACCACAATCAAAATAACTGACCTGTTTCAATTTATCTTCAAATTAGCGATTTTGGTTTCAGTGATATTTCATATTAAATTGTGTTTGGGTTTCTGTCTCTGTTTCTAGTCAAGCCGCCCCCTCCTAAAGTCAACTCGAGCCATCAGGAGCCATTAGAGATTGACTGGATGTCCACCTGTGATCAGCTGCAGCTCTCTTTGGAATTCTGTGATGTCCGACATCGGACTGAGGCAGACCAAAACTGGCTTGAGGTGTCTTTGGTTTAGGCTTACTCTCCCACCATTTTCCTTTTCTTCCTCTCAACATAGTCCACACTGTGTAATGGAGTATGCTGACAGTGAGGGGACAGTGCTGATGAATGAAGTAATGTCCTGGGGAAAAAAAGTTAATCATGCAAGAAAAACTGTTGTTTTGAAATTGAAATTGTTGTTTAAAATTGTTGATTGACTAAAGCAACTGAATGCATGCTCAAGGTACTTTTTCCCTTTCTATACAGGTGGAGAGCGGATTCCATGGCAGCTATACATTCGACAGTCCGCAGCCCTGCACATTCTATGAATTTCAAGTTCGCTGTGCCTGTGTTGCAGGCTTGATGAGTGACTGGAGTGCAATCCACAGAATACAAAGCAAAGAGACGAGTGAGTCCTCATTTGTGTTGTGGTCTCCAAGTTAAGCATGGCAAAGAACTTGGAAAAGGTTGCTAAATGTTTATTCTGTTTGTTTTGTGCTATTTTTAATTGTTGAGTTCAAAAGCATCATTCCTTTTAAAGTTTTACATTTTGGGAAATACTTGCTTATGCTTATTCAAGAGTTAAATAAGAAGTGAGCTTTACAGGTTCTGATGGGTGGAGAATGTTACCACAGCCCCCTGTTTATAGTCTTTGCGCTAAACTGAGCTAACTGGCTGAACTTACTGTACAGACATGAGAGAGGTATCGAGCTTCTCATTTATATCTGAGCAAGAAAACAAATAACTGTAATTACCAAAATATTGAACAATTCCTTTAAGTTGACACATGGCCATAATTCCGTTCTTCACTCTATAATCTTAGTTTATGTAGTATGGTGACAGTAATTCTGCAAAAATGAAACAAAAGGCACAATCTAATATAATTTATCTCAACAGTGTAGTCTCCCCCACTAAACAAAATAGCCATTTTCTCTGCAAAAATTATGAACCACTGAGTTCCACAAACTGGGTTCTGATTTTGCCGTTGTCTCTCTGGTTTTCTCTCCTTCATCCTCTCTTTTTCATTCTCTTGTTCAGCCCCTGTTGGAGAGCAGGATATATGGAGGGACTGTGGGATATCCCCTGCAAGCTTTGACTGTGTTCTGACCTGGAAGGTAGGCAAACGAATTGCCCACAGTCATTATTCTGTGGTTGAAATAATAAACCAGAGTCCCACTTTATGTAAACTCACCCCTCGCTATCCTCGCCTTCTCTTCTTCCTATCCAGAAGCTTCCTGTATCTCAGGCTTGCCGTCTCATTCTGGGATACGAAGTCAGACTGTCTTACAATAACGGCACTGCGGTGTTGGTGAATGTGTCCACAGCTGAGCCAAGGGGCCAGTTGTTGTGTGTTGAGATGCAATGCCACTTCACTTCCTCTCTAAAGGATGTATCATCAGTCAGTGTATCAGCCTACAACGCTCATGGTGCCACAGTGCCTTCTTATCTTGCTATGCCAATACCAGGTATCAATTACACAGACTGTCATAAAAGTATGGAAAGCTATAAGTTAAAAGTTATAGTTGAGATTATGGTCACTGTTTTAAAGTGATTGTTCTCTCTGGAAAATGGCGCTGCGATAATTATACAAATACATTATATTTGTATGATCTAATTCTCTAATCCCTTCATTTGTATTTCTCCTTTTCCTGTGACTCAGCAGAACTAACAGAGCATTTGTCTCTTGCTAAGGTAAAGAGGAGAATGAGCAGTCTTTTCACCTCAAGATAAATGAAGAGAAACTCACTGTGTCCTGGGATCTGCCCTCTCAGCACTCTGACAACCTGAAGGAATATGTCTTGCAATACAAACAAGCAGGATGTCCTCCAGGCCAAGGATTTGATTGGATTAAAGTGGACAAAAACCAAACAACTGGGATTTTTAAAGGTCTGTTTGATGTGGATACGTTCATAACAATACCAGAGATAATTAGAAAAGATCACTTATGCAACAGTGCTGCCTAAATATTAACATCTAATCGAGTACCAGAAAGTTTTAAAGAAACCGTCCCTCAGTGATGATCACTGATTACATTTTCATCTTGAATAGTGAATTCTTAAAAATCACAAGGACTCATTAGAAATGTGTTTTACTTTATGGTTAGACTTGTGCTGGCTTTTTTCAAAATGGCTGTCTTACGCTGATGTGTGTCTCCACCTACAGGTCAATTTAAAAAGTACACACCCTACCAAGTGTCACTGTTCACAGTATCACACAGCAGTAAAATCCATCACCTTTCATCAGTTATTGGATATTCTCTTCAAGGAAGTAAGTATTTCTGCATTGTTCTTTACTTCTTTTAGCTAATTTTGACCTCATCTCTCCTCATATCAAATGGAAGATAAACCTGTAATCCTCATGTCCCTTTCTCAATCACTTTTCAGCCCCATCCAGAGTGCCATCATTTAAGGTGTTTTCCATTGCTACCACTCATGTGACCCTGCTTTGGGAGCCTGTTCCCCTCTTAAAGCAGAATGGGGTGATCCTGTACTACCAAATAGGAGTAGACAGACAAAGTGGTACATATCATTGATATCAACAATATATAATAAAGTTGTAGTAATTAGCAAAGGAAATCCAAGGTTTTTTTTGCAAAGATTGTGTCATAGCAATGGATTAGACATATTTGTCATCAGATCATTTTTAGCCACGTTAGCAGCATGGCTCTTTGAATGACAGTCTGTTGGTCTGTCCACCACTTTAGTCCTGAATGAAATATCTCAAGAACTATAAGACGGATTACCATGACATTTTGTACAGAGATTCAAGGTTCCCAGAGGATAAATCCTACTGACTTTGGTGAACTTTTCTCTAGAGCGCCACCAGCAGGTCAAAGTTTTCACAAAAATCTCAACATCTGTTTGATGGATTGGCACTAAATTTGGTCCAGACATGCATGGTTCCCAGGGGATGTATCCTTATAACTTTAGTGATCCTCTGACTTTTCATTTAGTGCCACCATGAGGTTCATATGTGTGGCTTTAAGTAAAATGCCTTTTGGATGGATTGCCATGAAATTTGGTACACACATTCATCTCACCCTCACTATGAGTTCTAATAACTTGAGTAAAAACTTAACTTTTTCATCTAGCACCATCATTAAATCAAATGTTTAAATTGTTCAATTCTTTAGTTTATGACTAAATACCTGCAAAACTAGTGACATCAAATCAGCCTCAGCTGTACTTTGTGTTTAGTGCTAATTAGCAAGTGTCACCATGCTAACATGCTAAACTAAAATGATGAAAATGCTAAACATTACATCTGCTACACATGAGCATGTGAGCATATTGACGATAGCATTTAGCTCAAAGCACCACTCTGCCTAAGTATAGCCTGAGAGAGCTGCTAGCATGGGCTGAAGACTCTTAGCTTTGTTAAATGGTGAATATATAAAAGGAAAGAAGTAAACAACAAAAACATATGTTTTTTTTTTTTTTAAATAAAGCAGTAATTAACAAACTAAAGTAATACTATAGTTAGTTTGGTGTGTCTCTGTCAGCTATTCTCTGATTACTTAACCTCACTTCAAACAATTTGTCTCTCCTCTAGTGTGCAATGTGAGTGCATCGCCACAGCATGAAAATAAGAGTTTTGAGCTGCAACATCTCAGTCCAGGACAGGAGTATGAGGTGTGGATAAGAGCTGTGACTGCGGGCGGTCCTGGAGCAAGTGCCACCACAAGGTTCAAAACCAAGCACAACGAAGATTTTGGTATTGCGTCATATCTTAACTATTTTCTTCATGTGACTAGTTTAGGATGAGCTATATGAGTTTTAAGAGTTTTTAAGAGGTGTAATTGGATATTACAACATAATAGGTGGATTAATCATATTCGAGATTTAATTATTTATTATTCTCTCTCCTCTTATTTCTCTCTCTCTCTCTCTCACTCAATTCAATTCAATTTGCTTTATTGGCATGAATGTAACAACGACAACATTGCCAAAGTGTCAGGTAGTAATGATATTAAAACAATAATAAGATTAATAAGATCAAGAAAATTGCCAAAAAATTAAATACACATATATGTGTGTGGGGTGTGTGTTGATGTTGGTGTGTGTGTGTGTGAGGGTGTGTGACAGCCTACGTCAAGATGTTTATTTGTCATATTCAGTGATGTATCCCTCAGGTTGTGACATGCAGTCACATATTGTGCAGCTCGGTCTGCTGCAGGTCCTTCTCCTAATATAATCTGTTGCTTTTAACTGTTATTGAGATCTGAGAAGTTTGGGATTAATAAATTAAATTTCTTAAAGTATTCTTCTCTGATGTGACTGTATCTGTCACATTTTAAGAGGAAGTGCGTCTCTGTCTCTACCTCACCTGTCGTGCAGTGACCACAGACTCTTTCCTCTGTTGGTAGCCAGGACTTCTTGTGTCGTCCTCTCTCTGTGGCTAGACTGTGGTCAGTGAGTCTGCATCTGGTCAGGATCTGTCTCTGCTTTGGATCTCTGACAGTAAAGAGAGACTCTGCCAGTCTGTATTCATGGTTTAGGGCCAGATAGCAATTCAGTTTATTTTCAGTTTTGGTTTGATTGGTCCAGTGTTCCAGACAGGCATCTTTTGTTAATTTAATAATTTGGTTTACTCTGATCAGTGGTTGGAAAGCAGTGCTGGTCTGAGGTTAAACAGTGTTGGGTGTTGTTTGATCAGTAAGTCTCAGGACCAGCGGACAGAAGGGACTCTTTTGAGGGTTCAGTTCTTGGGTTTGTAGTGCCTAAAATCTCAGTGTGTCTTGGGGGCTCCGTTTGAGATGTAACCAAAATTGAAGTGTTCTTTTTTTAATGTTAATAATCAGTGGGTAATGACCTAATTCTGCCCTGTTCTGTTGGTGTTTTTCTTCGGACGTTTAATATGGACCTACAGAATTTTGCATGTAGGGTATCTATGGGATACTTGTCCCATCTAATGTAGTCCTGATGACTCAGTGGACCCCAAACTTAACTACCATAGAGGGCGATTGGTTGGATTACACTGTCAAATATTTTAGTCCATATTCTAACTGGTATGTCTATTTTGTAAAATTTTCTTTTATTTGCATAAAATGCTCTACATGCTTTTTGTTTCCGTGCATTCACTGCCAAATTTCTCTCTCTCTCTCTCTGCTTTATTGGCATGAATGTAACAACGACAATATTGCCAAAGTGTCAAAGTAATAATGATATTAAAACAATAATAATAAAAATAATCTCTCTCTCTTTCAGCACAAATTATACCAATCCTGCTTGGAATGCTTATTCTGGTTGTAATATTAAGTGTTGTTTTATTCAGGTGAGATAATCATCTTAAACAACTTGTCTTTTACTTATGTTATACTTCTGAAGCTCTACTTTCCTATCTCTGTCTGATCTATAGATGTGGTGCATCACAATTGTTTTCCTTTTTGTTGAAAAATACTTTGACTATTACACCAGAATTTGGTGTTACCTATTTTCATTTTTTTTCACTTAAAATTGATCTTCAAGATTGTGGAGAGTTTATGTGTTTGTGAGGGCTGTCTTATGGGTTTTTTTTACTCTTATGTGTCTGCCAGAGCTCGTCGAGGAGAAAACAAAGCGTGTCCACTGGTGCCTCTGTGTTTTTATGAGAAAGTGCCAGATCCTGGCAATAGCCACATTTTCAGACAGATGAAACACCAGGTGAGAGACTGACTGAAATGATAGGACTTCTTTGTCTTCTGTGAGCTGTGGGCTAATCTTGGAACAGGGTTTACAATGACTGTTGATCTTGAGTAATGCCATTATTTTGCCATTCCCCTGGTGACTGCTTATCCTGTTTACAACTAGACGCTCACTAATGTAGTCAAGTCCTAATTTGTTACTGTGTATTACCAAAATGCAAAAAAACTGTCTCTGTGTGATCTTCTTGTAGATTAATGATCCCTTGACTTGCATCCGCCTTCCTGCCCCTGAGCCATATCCCAAGATCTCTCTGTTGGAGGTTATGGAAATCCAGCCCTGGAATTTCAAGTCCTCCCTGGAGAAAACCTCAGACTCTGACGGATTAACTAGGCCAGTGGTTGGAGATGCGTGCTCACAAATGGATTACCAAGATGATCAGGGGGAGGATGTTGTCACAGAGGAGTGTCATAGGACAGACCACAGATTTGGAAGAGAGGAGTACAGCAAAATGGTTGACTCTGATGAGGAGAGGGACAAGGAGGAGGAGGACACAGTGGATTGTTGGAGCTCATCAGAGGAAGAACAGTTCACGTCAGGTTACGAAAAGCATTTCATGCCCACTGCTTTGGAAATACTGGAAGTTTGATGATGTCTCCACATTCATCTTAAATGTGTTTTTTTTGTTTTTTTTTAAATGTGCAGAACATTTTCATTGTGGAAATGGGATTTTAGATGATGACCTCTGGACAGGCCTCTGTTGCCACTCTCAGCAGGACCCTGGAGGGTGGACTTAGGTCATTGGTTTTGTCTATGAAAGCAAATGACAGCCAGCCAGTCCCTCTCTCAACCCTGGCTGCCACCCTTTGCATTAATTTGCTTTGGTATTTGGTTTGGCTGCATTTGATTAGTGTTTGTTTCATATGGTGTTCACCTTCCCTATTTTTGTCGTATGTTGAGCCTGCTCATACACATGATCAGTTTTACATTGTCACACTTCAAATAGTATAAATGGTCATATGTGATTAAATAAACTATTTTAATAAAGGTTTGGCCTCAGAGTTTTTAACTTTTTAAATTCAGTTCATTTTAGTGACAGCACAGCCATGCTGGTGGAATATGGTACAGTAAGTATCAGCACAGTTCCCATACAGTACAATCATAGCACAGCCATAATAAAGTATTACATCTAATAATAAAACACCTAAAGTCACAAAATAACACAAACATTTATAAGATACACTCTTACAAATCATCTTCTGTACACCCTACCCATTAATAAAAATGGCATGATCATTTGAATACCTGTAAGCTAAAAACTAGGTCTACATTTCTAAAATGTGAAATTCCAACAAAAATAAAAGAAATTACTTTTTAAAAATGAAACGTTTCATGTGATCTTTGATTTAAAAAAAAGACTAGACTGAAGACATTTATCATATTCATTAATTTTGGTGCGTTGTAACTGACGCTGTATGTTTTTTTATACCATTATTTTCAAAATGTGACCTGTAATCTCCATGGATCTCGCGTAGTTAGCGAAATGTATACTGAACGGAAGCCGTCATAGGTCAATTTCAATCGGCGTGCTCATTTGAACAAGAGGAACTGCTACGAAGCACGGGAGAGGAGCGGCCCAGTACTGATAATTCAACTTTCAAGTCAATATTGTACGTACAGTATTGGTACACTTGTACTTTGACAAATATTTTATACATATTACATCGATCTGACCGCTTTATCGGGTAAGATGTTCTGATTAAACGAATATTAAAGCAACTGTCCGTTATATAGCATTAGCCAGGCTAGTAGCATTAGCGTTGTCAGTCAAACGTTGTGCTCAGACGGCTTAGCGGCTAACGCCAGCTTGCAAAACGTGTTCACCAAGTTTGTACATATTATCTGTCAACGTTGTATTAACCGTGATGCCTTTCATGTCCATTCAGATGTTAACTTTCCCTAAAAGGATGAGTTGATCAACAGGACTTTCTTCGATTCGCAGATGGCGGTATTTGCTTATATTTTGCCGGGCACATTGTCCACCCAGCCTGGAACTGTCCTGTCGACCAGGCCTTAGCAAGAAGGGCAACTTTGGTAGCATCAGGTCAATTATGTATATACATCTCAAATGGTGCGTAACCAACCGATAAGTTAATCGATAATGGACGTTATTGTGGGAGTAAACTAACCAGTGCAGTCAAGTGTAACTAGTTAAGGTAAATCACGCGGACTGCTAGCTTTGAACCGGGCAAAGCGGCCCTGCTACATAGCTTAGCTATAACTTGTTCCCTGACAACTTTTCTCGCACTCTGACCAACCACAGTTGAACACGACCCCTCGGGTAAATCGCGAGTTTCGGGCCCACGTGCTGTAACGGTACATCACCTGTGTTCACATTTGAACGAGAAATATTGAAACGCAAAGCTTTTCTGTAATGTAGACCAACAGGCCGTGTGGGTAGGATTAACTTGGAGCTGTTAAGCCGGGTCACAGAGATTTTAGCTGCTCGTGTTGTCTAATGTCGTCGCTTTTGTGCCGCAAGCCGATTTCCAATTACAATTTTAGGTTTTGGCATGCTGGGTTTCCGATGCCAACCGCTGCTACGTGTTTATTTTACCCCTCAAATTACCCCTTACCAAGCTCTAGTGGGCCTCTGTGCACCTTGAACCTACACCATATGCACCTACAACTGCCTACATATATACCGTTTGGCTTATTTCCTATCTTCCTCAACGATTTTGTACATCGGTTGATTGGATAAAAAACATTTAAGTAATGTCAGCAGAGGTGTATATAACTTTTCAGATTATTAAGCAGGGGCCCTTTTTATTATGTTACCTTTTTAGTGTATTACAGTGACTAGTTATAAAAATGCACATCAGAGGACCATCAAATGATGTTTATACAGTGATTACCAAATATATTTTAGACTTCATATAGAATCATATGATGGAAGCTATGGTTAAATCCACCTGGGCATAAAGTCTGGTGGTATAGAAGTTATGCAGATTAGATAAAGTCTATGCTTTGCATTAGAAATCTTTATAACTTAATACATACATATGCATGTGGACTGGAGATGATGCATTAAAAACATCTGACTTCCACTGATGGTGTTTGTATTCATACTGTCTGATCCAGAGACCACTTGCTTACCTATTTCTCCTTACTCCTACTTTAGTAATCTATGTAAATTATATGAATACACCGGAAAGCATGTATAGAACAAAATTTATATGTAGATTAATTTTGGTATGTGTGTTTTTCAGGATGGAGTGGCAGCCAGATGAGCAGGGACTTCAGCAGGTCCTCCAGCTGCTCAAAGACTCACAGTCGCCCAACACAGTCACGCAGAGAGCTGTCCAACAAGTATCCTACTACAGTGTAATCTGAGGGTGGGCGTAGTAAAGCTAGGTGATGGTATTTTTCTAAATTGTGCCTCTAATGTAAAAAGAAAGTTATTTTACTTCTGCCATATTATCAAGTTAGAAGTTTAGTGTTTCCCACATGTTGAGGATTATTCTGTCGTTGCCCAGAGTGGTGGCGGTGGCCAGTTGTTTATGTGCTGGTAGCAAGCCTCCGATATCTAACACTTGAGTCAGCTGCGGGGGAAGTGTTGTTTTTGGGGTTTTTTTAACTTTTTTTTATGTATACTGTTTAAGTATACAGTTGCACTTAAATGCACTTTTGTTGCGGGCTTTTAAATCTCTTCACACCTTTTAACTATATTTGTGCACATAATTATTTTAAAAAACAAACTATAAAAATATTTTTGGTTCATGAAATATCAATTTGGGTGACCCACCCAAAAAATTGTATATGAGGAAAACGCTGGTAATTCCATGTAGACGAACATGTCTTTTTTTTTTTTTTTTTAACTGCTGTATAATTGTCAAAACACATTACTTAGCACAGATATCAAAGGTTATTTGCTTAATTTGGAAGCTAAAAGTGAAATGGTCCTTAACTGCCATGCTAGAAACTTGAACAACTCAACCAGTTCCCTGACTTCAACAACTATCTCATCTTTGTCCTCACACGACTCAAAACTGAAGGTGAGTAGCCAGATGCGTATTCTCCTCTCTCAGCCATATATAACACACCCAGATCATTGATCCACAATAATTCAAGTTCCTCCTATACTCCAGTCCCCATACACTTGCTGAATGAAAAAAGCAGAATGTACTGTATGTTAAACTTGACTGTGTAGGCAGTCACTGAGAGAAAATACTGGGTATGATGAAGAGTTAGTTCAGTATGTGTGATTATTACATACATCTGATGACGAATTGGGCTGAGCCAATCGCTAATATGTACACTACACTACTGTTTACTTTAAATTAATTTTGTAAGATTGCAACTTTATAAACCTAGAACAATCTAACAAAAATTGCACAAGCTTAAAAATGTATGTTGAATGAATGTCTTCGCTTATAGTTAGGAAGTGATGTGTAGTGACAGGCTTACATTACCATATCTAAGAATGATCCTGATCACTTCCACACTATGATTTTAAATTGAAAAGAGAAAAGGAAAACTGCTTTGTATTGGATCTGTTGTTGGTATCGGCCCAAACCCTGAGTTTAGGTAGAACTCAGAACTGGAGTGTGGACAGGAAAAGATCGGATTGGTGCATATATTCTGGTTATCAAGATACATTTGAATAATGTGGGGGGAAAAAAACAAACCAAACAAATCAGGGCTTTGTTCACCTTCATCCAATATCGTAACAACCATGCCTCAAATACACATTGACATTATTTATTTGGTTGTCTCAACTTTTTGGTACCTTTTTGTCTTTTCTCTCTCCATCTCCTCAGACGAGCCGACTCGCTCTCTGAGCGGTCTGATACTGAAGAACAATGTTAAGGCCCACTACCAGAACTTCCCCTCAGCTGTTGCTGACTTCATCAAGCAGGAATGTCTCAACAACATCGGTGACCCCTCACCGCTCATCCGTGCCACCATTGGTGAGTTTTTGTGTTTTGCAGTGGGTGTTGTGTCGACGTGTGGCTTTAATGCTGTTCTCCATCGCCATCCATCCACACACCCAATACATCTGCTCCTCCCCCGCTTTTCTTCTGTTACCCTTTGGAGATGATGCATAAAATCACCTGAACCTGAGTGCCTGTGAAGGTATTTGTATTCATACTGTCTGATCCAGAGCTGCTGATAAGGCAACTGCTTATGATCCCATTAATTATAAATCACTATCTGAAGTCTCTTGCTCTTGCTCGTCTAGGCATCCTGATCACTACTATTGCCTCCAAGGGAGAGCTACAAACATGGCCTGAACTGCTGCCCCAGCTCTGCAACTTGCTCAACTCAGAGGACTACAACACCTGCGAGGTCTGCACTTACCTGCTCTGCCCTTATTCTTTTGTCTTTTTTTGTCTTTTTCATGCTATAAAAAGCAGGGCTGTCACTTTTCTTTAAAGCCCTACACACCCACACAGGTGTTTTAACTTATTCTGTCTGATTAAGTCTCTACTAGGGTTGAATGTGGACATAGCCATACCAAAGTTCAAGTACATATGTAAGGTTTAATTTGTCCCACCCTGGCAGGTGCAAAAAGGGAAACAGTGAGGGAGATGTCAACTTCTTAGAAGAGGTAAAATAACACCTGTGTGGGTGGACCATGGGTGTGCAGAGCATTATAAAGAAATGGCAGAAATCCCAATTTTTTTTTTTTTTTTTGACAAATAAAATGGAAATTTTATTAGTTGCAACTGTGTTTGATGTATAAAATGTCCACTGTGTGAAAGATCTATTGATTGAGAAGTTTTGCATTTGTGACATGAAATTATTTTTGTAAACATTCAGCTGAAAAGCGAAGTCTGCACTGCGCATTCAGTACTTCTGCTTCAGTTGTATTTTCTGATGCAGTCTCATTCTCTCCTCTGTGTCCCTGTATGTTTGCGTTTGATTTGACAGCCTCTTTATGTATGTCCGTGTCTCAGGGCTCGTTTGGAGCACTGCAGAAGATCTGTGAGGACTCGTCGGAACTGCTGGACAGCGATGCTCTGAACAGACCCCTGAACATTATGATACCTAAATTCCTTCAGTTCTTCAAGCACTGCAGCCCCAAGATTAGGTACAGGAGAGAAAGGGGCTCATTTCTGATTGTCTGTTATTAGCGTCTGGGCGTGATGCATAATATAACATCTGACTGACCATGAAGGTGTTTGTATTCATACTGTCTGATCCAGATATTCAGATCTTAACCCTCACGCTGACATACCACTTGATTAATGAGTTACATTAATTGCTAATAGGATTCTTCGCGGGTACACTGTAAGTGGCATTTAAACAGTTTTCCTGGCTCACAAAGAAGCTTGAGTGTTGCCAGTCTGACTTTGTCATAATGGCCAACATGCAAATTAATACTAGGTTTTTTTATCACGCTAAAATGAGCGCTGTTCAAGTTGAGGTGTTGGTTTTTTTAAAATACATTTTCTTCATTTTCTGTGCGTGGGAAAGAGGACCAAATGTTATCAGTTGTTAAACTGAGACATTATGCATTTTTACACACACTCTTTTATCACTAATCCACATCTCTAGTTGGCTCGACTGTCAACGCATTACACGGGCTTGATCAATTTTCCTGTCGTCCCTGCAGGTCCCATGCCATAGCTTGTGTGAACCAGTTCATCATTGGCAGAGCCCAAGCCCTAATGGACAACATCGACACCTTCATAGAGGTGAGCTGTGTGTTTGAATAGCAGGCTGAGAAAGTTGTTTGCCATTCCCTCATTTTTGAAATTTGCTTTGTCCACCCATTTTTCTTGTTCACCTCAATCCTGATTTTTATTTTTTTTTTTGACCTTTTTTATGAATAATTTCTAATTTTGTTTAGAGCCTGTTTGCGCTGGCAGCGGATGAGGACTCTGAGGTTCGAAAGAACGTGTGCCGAGCCCTGGTCATGTTACTGGAGGTCCGCATTGACCGCCTCATCCCCCACATGCACAGCATCATCCAGGTAACTGTTGGACAACTGCCCAATCAGCTGTGGGCCTCTTGTACGTCCACATAACTAGGCGTGGCAGAACATTTAGACCACATTCATATTTCACTGTTCATATTTAAGTGGACTTGCATCTGGAAATGATGAAAAACCCAGCTCATTGATTTACAATGATACCTATAGTTCCTATTGTTTCTGATCCAGATTTGCCATGGCTCTATACTAGGTTCAATTGCAGAATAGTGGTATTTTATATCTGTCATTTTCTGATGTCGGTTCACACTTCCCAGCCTCAAACACACTTTTTTTTTCATCTCCTGCAGTACATGCTGCAGAGAACCCAGGACCCTGATGAGAACGTAGCTCTGGAGGCCTGCGAGTTTTGGCTGACTTTAGCAGAGCAACCCATCTGTAAGGAGATGCTCTCCGGACACCTGGTGCAGTGAGTAGCATATAAATTACTGTTAATGCAATGTGTGTTCTGTGTTGATGATGCCAGATGACAAAATGATGTGTGCTTTTCAGCCTTCTCTCTGGGTTTTACTTTAATACCCAGTTCTTTGATCATTTAATACAGAATCAACCTGTACTTGTACACTTGTACGTGAGATTTGTTGGCTGTTTTGACCAAGCAAGTTTCCTCCTTCTCCCCCCTTAATATAGACTGACCCCTATCTTGGTAAATGGGATGAAGTATTCAGAGATAGACATCATACTATTAAAGGTGAGCTATCTTTGTTCTTGTATGGTTTTACAATATCATCTCATTCAGAAATACGCTCTTATATGCACTGTGACCTGAGCTCTCCAAAAAGTACATATGATGAAATGGCTCAAGTAAAATTTGTGTTTTTGTCCAGGGTGATGTGGAGGAGGACGAGGCAGTACCGGATAGTGATCAGGACATCAAGCCCCGCTTCCACAAGTCGCGCACCGTCACCTTGCAGCATGAAGGAGGGGAGGGTGAGGAGGGTGAGGACATCGAAGATGACGATGACGACGATGATGACACGCTGTCTGACTGGAACTTGCGTAAGTGATGGAGAAATGCAGTTACAGAGACTTTACAAAGGGGAATTCTGATGACTTGGTAGGCTATTGTGCATATTGTCAGGCTCTGGGTCTGAATCCATCTTGTGTCCTTTCCATATCATCTCTAGTCTTCCTCGCCTCTCTCTGTAGATTGTACATTCATTTTAATAAAAGTAGAATGTTGGTATTTTATAAAAGACTTGCATTTAAACTCCCCAAATGTAGCATAGCTTTAACACTAACAAAAACACTGTAGTGGAAACTTAGTTTGGAAAGATCAGATGTCATGTACAGTTTTTATAAAACTAAAACATCTCCTTCTGTCAGGTCTCCCTTAATACAAAGAACCAGCTAGTTGTGGCTTTAAGAGACATTGTAATTGGTATTTTCTTTTTGATGTAGGAAAGTGTTCAGCCGCAGCACTGGACGTGCTGGCCAACGTGTTCCGCGATGAGCTGCTGCCCCACCTCCTGCCTCTCCTGAAAGGCCTACTCTTCCACCCTGACTGGGTCATCAAGGAGTCTGGCATCCTGGTGTTGGGGGCCATAGCTGAGGGTAAGTCTCGCAGGACTAGAGTTCTCACAGAAAACTACAGATTTGTGACTCGATATGCCACAAGCTATCTGGAAATGATGAAAAACCCAGCTCATTGATTTACAATGATACCTATAGTTCCTATTGTTTCTGATCCAGATTTGCAGAGGCTGTGTGCTAGGCTGTTGCACAATAGTGGTATTTTTCTCTTCTATTCCCACGTGTTTTTTGATGTTGTCAGCTCACACTTCAGTGTCAATCTCCTGCCGTACATGCTGCAGAAAACCCAGGACCCAGATGAGAAAGTGGCACTTAGGCTCTCTATTTCAATTTGGGATGTAATTCAGAAAGCTCACGTGTGACTATGTACCCATCGATAGTGAGCTCAAAATAAAATACAATGAAAATCAATGTTGTCTTATGAAAGTTAATGCGTAGTGCAGCAAAGTAATATATACAAAGCATATCTGCATTTACAGTAGCAAGACTAATGGTAAATTTTTAAATTAGCTAGCCTCACATTTGCAAAGCAACAATATCAGAAACATATTGTCGGCATACTGAAAGTAGGTAAATGTATTTATATAGGAGACATCCCAAAGTGCTTTACAGTGATAAACTACACAATTAAACCTAAATAAGATAACTTATCCTTTCCCCTTGTAATGTTCTTGTTGGCTCCTCTTTCCATGCATCAGGCTGCATGCAGGGCATGGTGCCCTACCTGCCGGAGCTGATCCCCCACCTCATCCAGTGTCTATGCGACAAAAAGGCCCTGGTGCGCTCCATTGCCTGCTGGACCCTGAGTCGCTATGCACATTGGGTGGTCTCCCAGCCCCCCGACTCCTACCTCAAACCCCTTATGACAGAGCTTCTTAAACGCATCCTGGATGGCAACAAGAGGGTGCAGGAGGCCGCCTGCAGGTGAGCAGCATCACATTTGTCCTCTCCTTCTTAAGTGGATATGATGAAAATCCCAGCTCATTGATTAACAATGATACACTTTGTTCCCATATTTGTCTCTGATCCACATCCTGTATCACTCCTAGACTGGAAGAAATGTGTATATATAGATTAAATATTAATGTCTTCGATCTTGGTTTTCTCTTAGCGCGTTTGCCACCCTGGAGGAGGAGGCGTGCACAGAGCTGGTGCCCTACCTGAGCTTTATCCTGGACACACTGGTGTTTGCCTTTGGGAAGTACCAGCACAAGAATCTCCTCATTCTCTACGATGCCATAGGAACTCTTGCAGACTCAGTGGGTCACCATCTCAACCAGCCTGTAAGTGCCTGTGAAATTTAGATCTGCACTCTGCATTTTTCACCACATGCAATATCATACTGAGAGAGAGCCCCCACCCATTTTTCTTATAAAATAGGTTTGATGGTTTTTGCCCCTAACTGAGCTTTAGCTAATAGAATGATCATTGCACACAATTAAGTTTAAAGGAATAGGTTACCATTTTGGGAAATTTGCTTTCTTGCCGAGAGTTAGGTGAGAAGATTGATGCCACTCATTTGTTTGACACTTCGTTTTTTGTGTGGATTAAACAAACATGATATAACACTATTAAGCAAGTTATATAGGTGTTAGTACGTGGATTTTGTTACTGTTTTCTCCTGTTTCCACTCTATATGAGAGTGGCGTGGATCTTCTCATGAAACTCTGCAAAAACAATTGACATTTATGTTTTGTGTTTAGACCTTTTAATCATATGTCTTTGTTGAAGAGTGTGTCAAAAGTGAGGGAACCCTGATCTTACTAATTGATGTCGTTTCTCAGGAGTACATTCAGAAGTTGATGCCCCCCCTTATTGCCAAGTGGAATGAGCTGAAGGATGAAGACAAGGATCTCTTCCCACTTCTTGAGGTGAGAAGGTTGTAATGCAATTTGTACTACAGGAGGTTTTTATTCAATCAGGCACATTTTCCTGACATGCAGTCCCACATTGGGTGTAGATTATGTCTGAGCTTTTTCCATATTAATAGCTCTTTCACACTGAAATGTCACAGAAAAGCATCGTGGTTGCTGTAAGGAGACCCTCCTGCTTTTGTCATTATTGGGCGTACACCCCAAACAACAAATTGTCTCTTTCTTACCAGTCATCTTTGTGTCTCTTCCAGTGTCTGTCGTCTGTAGCCACCGCCCTGCAGAGTGGGTTTCTGCCTTACTGTGAGCCTGTCTACCAGCGCTGTGTCACACTAGTTCAGAAGACACTAGCTCAGGCTATGGTGAGAATGCAAACACACACACACACACATACACACACACACACACACACACACACAAAATAAATGTGTTGTGTGTGTTTATTTAGTGATCTTTTTTTCAGAGGCAAAGAGACATTGAAACTTGTCTGCTCTGTCTGTGCAGATGTACAACCAACACCCAGACCAGTATGAGGCTCCTGACAAGGATTTTATGATTGTGGCCTTGGATCTGCTGAGCGGCCTGGCTGAGGGTTTGGGGGGTCATGTGGAACAGCTCGTGGCCCGCTCTAACATCATGACCCTGCTTTTCCAGTGCATGCAGGTATGAGGGAGTGTGTTTTAATTTATTTCCATATTTTGATGGATGTAAAAAAAAAAATGCAACCAAACACGTATCAGGACAGTTTCATTCATGCATATTTACTGTGCAAGTATAACATTACGCTGTCTGGTTTGTGTTGCCAGGATACTATGCCTGAGGTGAGGCAAAGCTCCTTTGCTCTGCTGGGTGATCTAACCAAGGCGTGCTTCCCCCATGTTAAGCCCTGCATTGGTGAGTGTGCTTTATCAGAGCACTGACTAATGCTGACACAGGTAGATTGAATTACATCACATGTCCTCTACTATCTGGCTATCAGGGAGCACCCAGCATTGACTGCTTGTGATAGCTGTTGTAGCCGCAGATGGTCAGATGTCTTAAATGAGGGACTATTACAGATTGGGAGTTTGTAAAGGTGTTCTGTGTGTGTAAGTGATTGGATGTCACTCTGTTTGTATTGTAACCAGTGTGTGTGTCCATGTCCCCCCCTCCAGCTGAGTTCATGCCCATCCTGGGGCTCAACCTGAACCCAGAGTTTATCTCCGTGTGTAACAACGCTACCTGGGCCATTGGAGAGATCTCCATGCAAATGGGTGAGTGGGTGAGAAAGCAGGTTGCACTTACTGTTGATGCTTTTCTTGTTTCCATTTTGGTTGCATTCACTGAAAAGAAGTGCCCAGTATCTGGATATGATGAAACACCCAGCTCATTGACACAAAATGATACATTTTGTTCCCATAACATTTTCTGATCCAGACATTGCACACCTCATGTTGCTTTCCGAGGTTCTAGGTGGCAAAGTTGAGTGCTTGCATGGAGGTTTACATGCGTGCAAGCTCGTGTGCGATTCAGTGTAACAAATGCAAAACGATCTGCAAATACAGTGTAGTCTGAAAACCACACTGCCTTTGTCCTTCCCTTTTGCCATTAATTGTGATTCTTGGAACTTCTGGAAAAGCTCACTCCTGGCAGAACAGTTGTAGATATGTTCAAATCTTTTTCAGATTATTATATGCAATTAGGATTTTGGCAAACTTTGCCTGATTGTGAAAGTGAGTCATGCAGTGTGCGGTTCCCCTTTTGTCTGTCGTAACACTTGTGGCGTGAAATGACGTAGCACAGAAAACTTACCTCATTATGCTTGCGTATATTGTGTGAACACGTGTGCGTGCATGCCTGGCAAGCCATGGTGTATGATCCAGTCAGCCCAGTGACACTCTGTGTGATCTCCTTACAGGCACAAGTGTCGAGCAGCAAACAAGGGATTGTCCTGGTGAGCGTATCTTGTAGACCAAGCACTGCAAACTCAAATGAGATTTTTTTTTTTTTTTTTTTTGAGATGTTGAGACTTACCACCTCTTTTTTATTTTTTTTATTTTTTAATACAAACTGCCCAAAGAATCACACAAAGGCTATACAATTACTTTAGTTGTGCTCACTCCTGTATTGATTGCACTCAACACTTTTGTTTTTGTTGATGCCTTTTATAACAATGATGGCAGCTGTCGTAAGGATTGAATTCATCCTGTAAAACATAGACATTTAGTGAACGTTGCTCATTCTGCAACAGCGATCAATGGATGAAGAACCCCATGTCACAAGAAACCTGTAGTGTCCAGACCACTTTGTATTGGTAGTAATCAAGTCACTGACTGGCGTTTTTTGAAAGTTAACTAGTCTCATGTTGATCTGTAATAGAGTGCATTTCATTAGTTTAACGCCACCAAATGATTTCGTGTCGGAGCAGAAAGGTGAGGTAGTTAAATGATGATACACTAAACTGCTGTCTGGCATTTGACCCCTGCAGTCAGTACATAATTCAAACTATTTAAGCAGCGGAGGGCTGGGAATAAGCAGTCCACCATGTCTTTAACCAAATTCAGACTTTTGCTGGTCAGCAGTGCATTCAGCTGAGACACCAACTTATGGTAAAGGATTTGTTTAAAGGCTATTTTAATGGCATAGAATTTTTGTATTTGCAAAGGGTCAGTGGACAGTAAGTGAGAGTTAAATTTAGTATCGACCAAATTCACTATACAAAATTATTGCAAGACGTGTTTAGTGAAATATTTATGGCTTTATAGGCATGTGTGTGAGTGCGCAATAATGGTGTGCAAATGCACATTGACACTGTCAGTTTGAAAGTCATGTTACATAATAAATGCAGTGAAGCATTCTCAATGTTTTACTACATATAAACTAAGTGTGGTCATTTGAACATTTCTCTTAATTTCCATTTTTAGAAATTATGAAAAAAATTAATGGATCAAAAATCTCAATTCTTAAACCTTACTTAATTTAATAAATTGATACATCATTGGTTAGATTTTAAAAAGGCCATGAAAGCTTTTCTCAGTGTCTTGCTTTGACGATGGAGTCCTACGTGGACACAGTGATCTGCCGTAGTTTTGGTTATTTCATAGGGGTTTTCTGTATTTGTTTTTCTCTGCGCTGCTCTTACTGGTTTGAAGTGGGCGAGGCTCAGTGTCTCATGCCTGATTGGCATCAAAGTCAAAACTGTAACATTGTGGCCCATTTTCCTGAGACGATTGATGGAGTATTCACTTTACTGTGTGTCTATAGGTGCAGAGATGCAGCCTTATGTGGGCATGGTTCTGCCACACCTGGTGGAGATCATCAATAGACCCAACACACCCAAGACTTTGCTGGAAAACACAGGTACACACAGTTATACACACAGTATAAGTTGGGATGTGTTTCAAATGTCAGCAAGTGTCTGATGGGGAGTTAAGGTTTTTCTTTTCTCCTTGTGTGCAGCCATTACAATTGGCAGACTGGGTTATGTCTGTCCCCAGGAAGTGGCACCACAGCTGCAGCAATTCATTAGACCATGGTGAGTCACATGTATGAACATTTATTCTCTGGATACCATGAAATACCCAGCTTATTGATTTAAAATAAGACAAATTCTTTTTTATTTTATGGTCCAAAGCCCAGAATCAGTTTAGGAAACTCTGGATATGATGAAACACCCAGCTCATTGACACAAAATGATACATTTTGTTCCCATAATATTTTCTGATCCAGATATATCGCACTCCTCATATTGCTAGAGGCTTTAGATGGCACAGTTGAGTGCTTGCATGCAGGTTTACATGTGGTGGGAAATGCATTTTAGCTTATCAATACAAGGGCAAAGTTAAGTCATTTAAAGACCCGTAGCAAGTGAATTGATGAATTAATAATACTTGTCACCTTTGTCTCCTTGTTTTACCTCTTCTCAGGTGCACATCGCTGAGGAATATCAGAGATAATGAAGAGAAGGACTCGGCCTTCAGGGGAATCTGTGTGATGATTGGCGTCAACCCTGCAGGGGTGGTGCAGGTGAGGTGATGCTTTAAAGCTGTTACAGGGGTTAGAGAGAGAGGAGAGCTCTACCTCACTGTGTAATAAAGTAACAAGTCTTCTCTGTCCAGGACTTCATTTTTTTCTGTGATGCTGTGGCCTCCTGGGTCAACCCCAAGGATGACCTGAGAGACATGTTTTATAAGGTGAGTGATCACTGATCCCATCTTGTCAAACACATTGATCTGATGCATGGACCGTAGCTTATTTTAGATGACTAGTGTTGTCATTAAAGTGTTCTCTCCCCGCATGTAGTGCCGGCTAACCACACTCTATGATGATCACTTATCAGACATTCGAAATCTGATTACATGGTGTGGATGATTTTTGAGTCTGAGAAGTGTGGGCACAGCTTTCTGTTTGGGGAGGGAGAGCAGTTGTTCCTAAACTGGGAAATTTTCACGTTCAAGATGGCCTAAGTGATAATTTAAGTCGATCAGTCAAGATGTCCAGTGGATGTTGACAATGAACTGTTTGCTAAACCCCTCCCTTGAACTGTGATTGTCTGATCATAGCTTTGCAAACGTAACAAGGCACAGCAGGTCTGTCGAGCTTCGTATCGCTGTTGTCATTATAAACGGCATGTGTGCTTCTAGATTGGAATGCTTGACAGGCGTAGCATCAGTAACTATGGGGGCAGGGTTTAGCAAACGGTCAATTGCTTTATCTCCTGTGTAGACAGAGGTGTAACTCTTCAAGTCGGCAACTACGCCTCAAATTCATCCTTAAACCTACTTTTTAGAGCTTAGTCAGCCTCCATGATGGTTGTCTGTTTTCTTTTCCAAGATCTTGCATGGCTTCAAGGACCAGGTCGGGGAAGAGAACTGGCAGCAGTTCTCTGAGCAGTTTCCTCCACTGTTGAAGGAGCGCCTGTCGGCCTGCTACGGTGTCTAACCCAACCACCCCCTGGTCCACACAGGACACCGACCTGTTAGGTATGTCCAGCAAAGGTCTCTGCTTCACATACATACAATCTACCCCCAGACCCCCTTCTGGAAATGGTGAAACTCCCAGCTCATTGATAGCAATGATACATTTTGTTCCCAAATGAATTTTCTGATCCAGAATCACACTTTTCACCCTCAGCGCTCCATCCGTTTGAACCATTAATATCACATCTACATTTACTAGTTGTTCATAAAATTTGATTTTAATCTCTTGTCTCCGTTCCTCTTTGTCTTTTTTTCCAGGTTAATGTAGGGGAGGGTTACTGGGGAACTCATTGCACTGCCCGGATTGTGGGGAGAAACGAGAGCTGGAGGGATGTGACTGGCCTTGATCCTCCACTCAGCTGATGGCCCCCTTTCCCCCCGCGCCCAGTGTGTCTCTGTAAGGGAGGGTGGGAGGAGGGTGGTGGGTGTGGGAGGGTAAACTGGGGATATACATATACCTCTCGGATTAAACGCCTCACTAAATCCAACACACTCAAAAGTGACTTTCGCCAACCGCACCGCAGGGATCCTAGGTAGGCGAGGACAAAATAGGGGCTGGCTTTGACCTCCCCTCCTCGATTTGATTATTCTGTTAAGATAGGTGACGACTGGGAGGGGAGGGGGGTGTCGGGTACATAAAAAGGAATTATCTGAACCAGCATAGGGTGCCACAGTCCCAAATACCACAATGCACGTAGTAAGAATGATTCGCACATGTAGATGCGTTTAAACAGGCTCGTGCCAGAGGCTAAATAAAATTTACGCTTTTACTACGTAACAATGCAGGAAATGTGCACAATTATTTGCACCTTTTACAGTGAAATTGCATAAACCATTTGGTGTGCATATACATGGGTCTTATTCTCTTTTCACATGTACGATTAGCTGAATTTAATTTCCTTCTCTTCCCTTGGTTGCTGAATTCCCCTTCATAGGTTTTTGAGGCAAAAAAAAAGCAGGTAGATGCAGTAGGTCTGTCCTCTAAGGTTTTACCACCGCAGTACCAAGTTATTGCATGGCATATGATCACCTCTTAAGTGACGCATGTTTAAGTGAATATCTTGTCGCTCACTTGATTTATTACATGAGTTGTCATCAGTATGGGGAGGCTGCCATAATTTGAAGCTGTCACGTGCTTGGTTATTTTGTGCTCCCGTTTATACATATTGTCTAATCAATGTCCCTATAGATTAATGGAGGCTGTGTGTGTGACGACCAACTATAGGTAGATGAATACAGCAATCGGCTCATATCTGATTGTTTGGAGAATCACTCACTGCAAATGCTGTAGGCAAGTTGAGAATCATTTTTGCTGCTGCTGCTTTGTTTTTAGAGTATTTACAAAATGGACTTAATGAGAGCGATAAGACATCACCAAGAATGAATTGGTTCTTACTGATATATAAATGCACTTTTTCTTTTGTAAGAAATTTAGAATTTCAATAATATACTGATCTTGAGTTTTTTGATAAGTGATTTTAGGACTGTTAATGGCTTGCTAAAGTAAGCATAATGATAATGTTAAGCAATGGTAAAATGACTAGGGTAAGACTTGAGGCCTCTTAACATAGTTAGTTTTATGATGTAGCTCCTTCTAAAATGGATTGAATAGGATTTAAGAGGAGGGAGACATCTTAGACATCAGTATTTTGGATCCATGTCCCAGTGCACCTGTCAATCCATGTCTGTGTTTGAGTATGTCCCCGTCTTTTTCATCAAAGCTTTTTGTTAAATGATGACTGCTTGAGCCATCAAGGCTTCTCCTTGTCATGGACACTGCATGCTTTTCAATGAGTCTTGCTCCTTTTTGTCATTTTATAACCAGTCATTTTGGAGGGATCTACCTTTTTATAAGACCTTTGTCAATGGCAATTCAAATCACTGTTGGGCTAATAAGGTACTTCTCCAGCTTATGATCAAACTAGTGATTGTTGTTGCCATATATTCACCCGTTGATACTGTGTAGGATATGCCTGGGAATAAACTGACTCTGAGTCCTAATAGTTCTCCCCTGACACTGGTTAGCTTATTTGAGAGAGTGGTGGTCTTTATCCAGCTTTAACTTTGTCATTGTCCATACTGGACGGTTGTAATGAAAGTGTGTATGGCTGTTTGCCTGTTGGTGTTTTACTATAAAGGTGTGTACATGAGTAATGCTAAGATGTAACTTTGCACCAGCCCTACAAATAAAGTTATGTCCGGGGCATAGTGTGAGTCATGCTTGAGTTGAAGTGGCCACTAGGAGTATCAACATTTGCCTGCCAGTTAACAATATCAGTTTGATCGTCAGGGTGCTCAAATCTCCTATAATGTAGGCCATCACTAATGGAAAACACCAAAATCTATTCCTTCCTGAACGTTTTCCTGAATATCCGCTCACATCACTAGATTATGTATATTACAGAACATAAAATTGATTTGTTTAGTTTTTTCCCTCGACCAATGTGACGTGGAGTTTTTTTTTTTTTTTTTTTTT
>LKNJ01004045.1:24602-68958 GCA_002120245.1 Maccullochella peelii
TTTTTTTTTTTTTTTTTTTTTGGTAGCACAAATGTTATCTCTCTCTGTGTGTGTGTGTGTGTGTGTGTGTGTGTGTGTGTGAGAGAGTGATGTGTTTCGGATCCCTGACCACTTTTGTAAGCCCCACTGGGTGAATTCTGAATGGCATCTTCTCCAGGTTTAACTGGGAGGCAAGCATAGAGATATGAGGTGGCCACTCATCGATCACAGGCCGGACAGATGTTCCTGGTGAAGCATTCATTAAATAATGTTTCAGAAGGATGCAGCTCCTGTGCCACAAAGAATTGGTAAAAAAAAATTGAGGCTTTACCACTCGCCATGTTGTGATACACTATATACAGAAGTAAATTTAAATGCAAGTTGTCCACAGGTTGTTTTTTTAATTTTAATTTTTTTATTTTGATGCTCATGTGACAGTTTTATTTTTATTTATTTATTTTATTTTTGATTTGTTTATTATTTTTGTGCTCCAGTGCACAAATTGTTTTGGACTTTAAAAGTTTTTTTCATTTTTAAAAAAAAATTTTTTTTTACATTCTTTTTATTTAAAGAATAATTTGTTTTCGTTGTTTTATAGCGGACCATTTGATTATGTCAAATTTGATGTTGTGGTTGGACTGAAGGAGTCTGCTTGGTGCATACCTTAGGGAAGAATGTGGAAAACTAATTCAAAACTTTGTTTCAATCTGATATCAAGGCTGGCAATTGAATTTGATGTAGTTCCCTTTTTTTGCTCGACTGTGGTGCAGGTGGGATGTTACCTGATGTATCCCTTTTTATTTAATTTTTGTGAATAGGGGAAAATAAATTTTTTTTTTCTATTAAACTTTGAGTCGGCTGAAAATGTTGTGTTCTGTGTGATCATCGGAAACTGGATTTATTTGGGTGAGACTGGAAACCACAACAGGTAGCACTCACTTCCTGGTGACCTAGAAGGCATGTTGCCACATGCGACATTTGAATGAAACTCCATGCACTGACAAATTAGTTTGTTTTCCATGAGTAGTGCAGGCATATTGGCAACTAGCTGACTTCAGACTTGAGCCCTCTCACCTCTGGCCAATGGTTGACATTGTCCCAGGGCACATATGCTCCATGAAGCAATGACCACATCTTTGTCTAAATCAAGGCAGTGTTCTGAAAATGCACACCTGATCGTTGCTTCTCCAGGTTAGAAAAAGCATTTTTATATGTTTTCTCTAACCTGCTTACACATGATATTGAAGGCTTCATCTGGCTTTGCCAATCAAACTGGTACAGCATTCATTCATGTTTCTGTTCTTACAGATTGTCCTTGGGTAGATGTGGGATTTAATCTACACAGCAAGTTAAGGAAGCACTGCAGCAAAATTATCATTGACACTTTCATAACAAGCTACTTTGTAGAGCTTTTAGAGCAATGGACTTCCTGGACTTGGTTGTTGAAAATGGTTATTTCACATATGCATAGACACATAGAAACATGCATATACTGTATATATCAAGCGTTTTCCTTTGCTTTCTGCTCAGTTTGCCCTTTTGAAACACTGCTTTGTCTCCAGAGGAGCTGACTATGCCGTGTATGTGAACACGGCTCGGGAGTTTGATGGTTGCAACTCGGGCCAGACCTGATGAGGCTGTGTCCTGGGGAAACATCACAGCAGAGGCTAAACCTGTGAAGGTATCTTTTACACTAATACTGGATATTATGTACTAGTATTAATGTTATGTTCCATTTACTAGTGTTAGAGACTTAGACTTGCACAAAGGCTACTTTTGGTTTGTCTAATAATTGTTGGGCAGTCTTGCCAAACAGATTAAAGCATAAATGCAGGAGTGTATTACTTTTCAACTTTTAAAAATCACAAGCACTATGTATGGCTAAACAGATTGTCTGCCAAACCATATTAATTACAACTGAACTTGAAAAAGTGTGAATTATTCGCTATTCTCAAATAAGATTCTGCCAAATAAAGTGATCTGTAGTCTCTTTACAAATGTTTTATACCCTATGTAATTCAGCTTTTCATACCTTAAAGAAATTACGCATTAACTTATTAAACTTACCTTTACCTCCAAAAACACAAGAGCTTCACTTCAAGGTATTTAACGATATATATCCTTCAGGAGAACTCCTTAGACGAAGGTTCAACTTTGATCACAATAACTGTATTTTCTGTGATGATTATTCTTCTGTCTTTATAGCAGTACTTTCTGGTGTGATATGTATGATTGGCTAGAATCAAAAATCTTTTCTTTCTCCCATTTTACCAGAAATGATATTACATTTGGAATTGTAATGAAGCATAAGGAAACTGAATTTCTGAATACTTTATTTATATTTAGGTCCATCCATAAATGTAAATGTATTAAGACCCACCCCTTTTTGGTGGTTTTTATGAAAGAACTAGCATTGTACTGCAAATCACTGAAGTATATGAAAAAGAAAACAGGAAAAAAAAACTACTGAACATTATTGATGCCTTAAAATTATTAGAAGAGACCCCACAGCTATTTTATTTATTTATTTATTTGTCTTTTATTAGGTTTTAACTCTGTTTACATTGTGTGCTCCGTTTTCTAAAGAGCCTACTACTATAGTTAATATTTCACTTGCCATATATTGTTGTACAATTTCTATAATAAAAAAAAAAAACAACCGTAGGACTGACGACATCTTTCTACACCGGAAGTGGTGTTTTGAGTGTTTTGGAGTTCGCCTAACGTTAGGGGTTCGACTTGATAACATTTGACATCCCTCCATTAACATTAAATGAGATTTCAGGTTAAACTTGGTTAATATAGTGAGAGTGGTCGCCATGGTGTTACACTGACTCGGGCGACGACTTTTGACCAGCGGCTAGCATTGTCAAAGGCTGAGCTTGTTTTCAATAACATATAGCAGCACTTAAAGCTAACGCTAACCTGCATCTTACAGCTGTAGTTACGTTTTTTGTGTAACGCGAGTTTTTTTTTAATGTGTTTAACAGACATCTGTTTGCAGATACCGCTATCTGGTGAAACCGGAAAGAATTTGATTGTATTGATTGGTAGCTAAAGCTGTGTTCAAGCAATGTTGTTCAAGCAATGTTGCTGAGTTGTAACGTTACCAATGTAGCTGACGCGGACCTGAGCCCTAAAGAGCTAACATTTTATCGAGGTTTCATTGTCACAATATTTAAGGTTTTATGTATTGAAACACACACAGCCAATAATACAAAATAGAGGTAGTTTAAAGTAATGTTGGCTTGCAGTGTGTGAGTTAGTGGTCTTGTGCTGAGAGGAGAAAAGGTGATGTCTGAGGTCAGGGTTAACATGTATGAGCCGGAGGGAGGGACATCTGCCCAGGATGGACCATCTCCTGACCCTGTGAAATCTCCGAGCAGTGAAGCTTCGGGGCCTGACCTGCAGGGGTAAGACTCTCTATCTCCCTCAATCAACTGGCTGTTCATATCGCCTAAGGATATAAGATTAAGAAGCGAGTCACATTGGTCTTCATATTCCTTCCAGTCGTCTGCCTCCTGGTCACCCATCCTCAGCAGATGTAAGCCCCTCACCTTCTGCTGAGGCAAGTGGGTTGTTGTCATTACCATGGGAGATAGTAACCCACATTGCCTCGCACCTCCCTGCTCAGTGTGTCATCACTGTGCTGCCAAAGGTTAGTTATAAATATTTTTTGGCCCCATCACTTCCATAAAATTACTTTGAAGACGTCTTTGTCTAATTTTCTTGCTTATTCTAATTTTCTTGCCTCAATCACTAGATTACTAAATCACTATGTGATGTCTTTCCCTGTTTCACTGTATACTCCCGAAAGTGACTAGGAAAAATAATATTGATCCTCAGTTAAGTTTAGCTGTTTACTTTTTGTGTTTTTGCTTGCCAAATTAAACACAAAAAGCAAGGATAGATTTCCAGAATCAACATATTTTAATTTAAAGGTGCCCTGTGGAGTTTTCTTGTAAAAAAAACACAAGTTCTGTTTACATTGTGTTACTCATCAAAATGCATTGTGTGTATTCTTGAGGTCTAACAAATGTGTTAAATGTATTTCCTTTATCATAAAACATTTGCAAAGCTGATTTTTAGAGTATTTTAAATCCTGCATTGTTTACATTCATGTTTACTAGCAAGCAGTCTTCTTTCCTAACTCTGTTGGCACATTGCTGTGTTTCTTGGCGGATCACCACCACCTGTAGATCATTGGAAAGGTGCGAAGCCATTGGTAGGAATGTGTATTGTGTCACGACCGTGCATGTGCGCCCACGTGCAAGTGCACAAGACAAACAGACAGGGGGCCACTCATAAAAAAACTGCTCCATAGCGCTACTAGAAGTCAGAAACTCCACAGGGAACCTTTAAAACCTTATCAGTCTTGAAGATATTGGACATTTTCTTGAATCCCTCTTCCTCCTCTTTTTAGGTCTGTCATGCATTGGGTAATGTGGGTAAGGACAGCACCTCTTGGCAGCTCCGGGCACGCAGACTTATGGGATCACGAGCTGGCTTTCCAGTGGGTCCAAGGGGGGACTTTGACTGGCCTTCTGCTTGCCTGGAGATGGAGCAGCTGATAACTTGCTGGACAGGCCAAGCGCACCTTGTGGCCAGACAGAACCAAGAGGATGAGGAGGAAAGGGAACAAGTGAGGCAAAGAGCAGGGCAGGATGGGGAACCAGAAGGACAGGAAGATGGTGGAGAGGATGAGGTAGAAGGGGTGGGAGAGGTGGTGCAGGAGGTTGCGTATGGTGTTGATGAAGGGATGGAGGTGGCGGTGGAAGGTGAGGATGGTGAAATGCAGCCCATCATAGGTGTGAACCAACTGGCAAGATTGAGAGAGGAGTTGGAAGAGAGACTGGAGGATGATGCAGCAGCACTAATGGAAGAAGACGGGGACCACAGGATGGAGTTTGATGCTGATGAGGGGCAAGATGGTGCTCTCAATCACCAAGAGGACTTGGCAGACCCCAGGAGTCTGGGTAACGGAAGACCGGTAGAGATGGAGCAACGTCAACCCACCAGAAGTCCTAGCTCACCCCCAGCGCTGGAGTGCATCACCCTACCTCCAGGCCACATTGCCCAGGTTAACTCAGTCCTCCTTGTGGGGGGAGAGGGGGCAGTTTGTGCCACAGGTTCCAGAGACTGGAATGTTAAACTGTGGGATCTACAGGCAGGCTCTGGTGGCTTGCTGCTGCACACACTGGGAGGGCATGGTGACTTCAGCACCCATCGGGGCTGGGTCTGGTGCCTGGCATCTCAGGGACCTCTGCTAGCCTCAGGGGGCTTCGACAGCACAGTGAGGCTGTGGGACCTACAGGCAGGTGGTGCAGAGAGGGGCCTGATCAAGGCTGGGGCTGCTGTCCTCTGCTTGTCCTGTCAGCCAGATGTATTGCTGGCTGGAACATTTGACAAGAGGGTCAGCATGTATGACACCAGAGGTGAGGGGGTTTAGCATATACAGTGGGGCAAAAAAGTATTTAGTCAGCCACCAATTGTGCAAGTTCTCCCACTTAAAAGATGAGAGAGGTCTCCAATTTTCATCATAGGTATACCTCAACTATGAGAGACAAAATGAGAAAAAAAATATCCAGAAAATCACATTGTAGGATTTTTAATGAATTTATTTGCAAATTATGGTGGAAAATAAGTATTTGGTCAATAACAAAAGTTCATCTCAGTACTTTGTCATTGCCAACAAAGGGTATATAACAGAGGTCAAACATTTTCTGTAAGTCTTCACAAGGTTTTCACACACTGTTGCTGGTATTTTGGCCCATTCCTCCATGCAGATCTCCTCTAGAGCAGTGATGTTTTGGGGCTGTCGCTGGGCAACACGGACTTTCAACTCCCTCCAAAGATTTTCTATGGGGTTGAGATCTGGAGACTGGCTAGGCCACTCCAGGACCTTGAAATGCTTCTTACGAAGCCACTCCTTCGTTGCCCGGGCGGTGTGTTTGGGATCATTGTCATGCTGAAAGACCCAGCCACGTCTCATCTTCAATGCCCTTGCTGATGGAAGGAGGTTTTCACTCAAAATCTCACGATACATGGCCCCATTCATTCTTTCCTTTACACGGATCAGTCGTCCTGGTCCCTTTGCAGAAAAACAGCCCCAAAGCATGATGTTTCCACCCCCATGCTTCACAGTAGGTATGGTGTTCTTTGGATGCAACTCAGCATTCTTTCTCCTCCAAACACGACAAGTTGAGTTTTTACCAAAAAGTTCTATTTTGGTTTCATCTGACCATATGACATTCTCCCAATCCTCTTCTGGATCATCCAAATGCTCTCTAGCAAACTTCAGACGGGCCTGGACATGTACTGGCTTAAGCAGGGGGACACGTCTGGCACTGCAGGATTTGAGTCCCTNTTTTCAGTTGGTTCTCGTCGGTTCATTGTTCTTGTTCTTGTTCATGTGTCAACTTACCTGCCTGCCCTGCCTGCCAGCCTGCCTGCATCCCTGCTTGCCTGCCTGCTCGACTGCCTGTCTACCCACCTGCCTGCCCTGCCTGCCCGCTCCCCAGCTTACCTGCCTGCCCGCTCCCCAGCTTACCTGCCTGCCCGCTCCCCAGCTTACCAACCTGCCTCTCTTCCTGCCTTTTCCCCAATAAAGAAACCCATTGTTACCTCCACCCGCTGTCTGCGCCTGGGTCCTTCCCTCACCCTAACACCCAATCCTCTTCTGGATCATCCAAATGCTCTCTAGCAAACTTCAGACGGGCCTGGACATGTACTGGCTTAAGCAGGGGGACACGACGGCACTGCAGGATTTGAGTCCCTGGCGGCGTAGTGTGTTACTGATGGTAGCCTTTGTTACTTTGCTGCCAGCTCTCTGCAGGTCATTCACTAGGTCCCCCCGTGTGGTTCTGGGATTTTTGCTCACCGTTCTCGTGATCATTTTGACCCCACGGGGTGAGATCTTGCGTGGAGCCCCAGATCGAGGGAGATTATCAGTGGTCTTGTATGTCTTCCATTTTCTAATAATTGCTCCCACAGTTGATTTCTTCACACCAAGCTGCTTACCTATTGCAGATTCAGTCTTCCCAGCCTGGTGCAGGTCTACAATTTTGTTTCTGGTGTCCTTTGACAGCTCTTTGGTCTTGGCCATAGTGGAGTTTGGAGTCTGACTGTTTGAGGTTGTGGACAGGTGTCTTTTATACTAATAACGAGTTCAAACAGGTGCCATTAATACAGGTAACGAGTGGAGGACAGAGGAGCCTCTTAAAGAAGAAGTTACAGGTCTGTGAGAGCCAGAAATCTTGCTTGTTTGTAGGTGACCAAATACTTATTTTACCGAGGAATTTACCAATTAATTCATTAAAAATCCTACAATGTGATTTCCTGGATTCTTTCCCCCCATTCTGTCTCTCATAGTTGAAGTGTACCTATGATGAAAATTACAGGCCTCCCTCATCTTTTTAAGTGGGAGAACTTGCACAATTGGTGGCTGACTAAATACTTTTTTGCCCCACTGTATNGCATTACAGAGACTCTCGTATGAACCACAGAGTAAACGCTGCCTGTTGAGCGTACGGACCTGATGACAGGCAGCAGCGGACCGAAGGTTTCCTCCTGCGTGCAGAGCATCTCCGTGGTCTTCCATTTTCTAATAATTGCTCCCACAGTTGATTTCTTCACACCAAGCTGCTTACCTATTGCAGATTCAGTCTTCCCAGCCTGGTGCAGGTCTACAATTTTGTTTCTGGTGTCCTTTGACAGCTCTTTGGTCTTGGCCATAGTGGAGTTTGGAGTCTGACTGTTTGAGGTTGTGGACAGGTGTCTTTTATACTAATAACGAGTTCAAACAGGTGCCATTAACACAGGTAACGAGTGGAGGATAGAGGAGCCTCTTAAAGAAGAAGTTACAGGTCTGTGAGAACCAGAAATCTTGCTTGTTTGCAGGTGACCAAATACTTATTTTACCGAGGAATTTACCAATTAATTCATAAAAAATCCTACAATGTGATTTCCTGGATTCTTTCCCCCCATTCTGTCTCTCATAGTTGAAGTGTACCTATGATGAAAATTACAGGCCTCCCTCATCTTTTTAAGTGGGAGAACTTGCACAATTGGTGGCTGACTAAATACTTTTTTGCCCCACTGTAACTTGCATTTTCATTTAGTGACAAAGTGTGCATAAAATCAAGGTCATTAGTTTTGTAAGTGTGATGATAGATCAGTCACACATGATGTAACTCTTAAATCATTCTTACACATTCACATTTTTATTTTATGTTTTTTAGTCTTAGCATTTTGCTATAAAAGACATTATGAAGACAAATTACTTGGTTTCTGAGGTTGATTATGTGATAATTTGTCCACAGCTGCTGAACCCCTGGTGAAAAGTATCCGTCTCCATAGTAAAGCCGTTATGTGCCTAGCTGCTGATGACAAGTACATCATCTCTGGGAGTAAAGACTGCACTGTCGCTGTCTATGACCGCAGGGCAGACAAAGACTTGAAGAGACTTCGGGTAGATGCAAACACCTAGACACACGTGTAGTTCTTAAGTTTTTGTTTGTGTGCATATATACGCTCAGACGCAAGACTAACTCCAACTAATCCCTCCATTTCTAGCTGAGCTCTTACCTGCTGTCCATGAGCTACAGTGGCTGTGAAGTGTGGGCAGGAGACAACAGTGGCATGCTCCACTCCTTTTCCATGCAGGTGGGGACCTTAAAACCCCTGTCCCAGTTTGATGTCGGACACACAGCACTTGTCACTGGCATCCACAGGTCCTCTGGAAGCCTCTACACCTGTTCATCTGATCGTACTGTCAAGGTACTATGAGGCAAATTCCTTGTTACTTTGCCTATTTAGCTAACTTTGCCACTGAACAGTCTTAAGTTGTAATTTCTTGTCTGTATTGCAGGTACATATCCCTTGTGCGCCTCCAAGGACATTATGCACACTGCATCACCAAGCTGGAGTCAGTGGGGTTAGTGCTTTGTACCACATCTTGTAGATGATTAAAATTTCACATTGTTTTCCTTTTGAAGATGATGTTGTAACTTTAATTATAAGAAGATACATTTTTATTTAACAAGGCATGTAGCTTAAGAGCAAATTACTAAATAACTATTTGATCTATTTGGGAAGGTGAAATGTATTTTTACCAACAAAGAAATAACAAAACAGAAGTAGTTAAAAAGTGGATGTCATCATCAGTACAGTACCAGCTGTGTGTAATGAATTAATCTGGGCTCATTCTCATTTCTGAAATGTTTTTTCCTCCCTCTCTCACCCATACTCCGCCTGTCTCTGTCTTCACCTGTCAGCTGAGTGTGGATGCTGGAGTCCTTGCTGTAGCCTCAGGAGATGTGTGTGTGGAAGTCTGGAGGCCCAGAAAATGAAAGAGCAAGACCTGCAGACTATGTGGCAAGACTTGAAAGCAGGTGGTGACAAGACCTGAAGGCTATCGACACCATACCTGTCTTTAGCATGGAGTAAACAACCACAAGAACAGAACACAAAAAAAAAAGGTAATTTGTGCTTCTTTGTTTTTGTAAATTTGAGATTTTTTCTACAAACAAAAGAACACATATGTGAACACATGACATGTGTTTATTGCTAATGTTGCCCCATGCACTTATTTGCCATTTTGTGCCAGTACTCAAAGCTGTCAAAAACACTGCTTTGAGGAAGTTTCTCTCCTCTTTTAATTGTTGTATGTTCAAACAGCGTGGAAACTAGTTCATTGTATTTACATGCTCACAGATTGAGTGAATCCATTACAGTAACTGACATTGTACCAAAAGCATTAGTTACTTGTCATGTACAGTGAAATATTTGTAGCTAAGCTCTCTGTGACACATTGATTGTATTTGTAAAGCTATATATTTGAACACACTTAGCAGTGCTAATCAATATGATCTTTTTTTGTAGGTATGTCTGCATATGTATTGTGTGTGTGTGTGTGTATAGGTGTAGTTTTAACAATGTATAACTAATTGCTTGGATAAATCTAACTATATATCATTTGCACAATACTTGACAGGTGCATCTGTTAAAACACACTGAAAGACTATTAAATGACCTGAAACTCTAGTGGCTGAAGTATTGGCTGGATTTGTTCACTGGGAAGTTATGATGAGTTATGAGCTTTGTGCTGAATGTTTGAATTGGACAAAGCAGCTATTTTAATTTCAAATTGTTTACTTGACCTGAGCAACTCTTAAAAAGTGATCTACAAGTTACCAAGTTTACTATTGTAAAGTTGAGATCAAACATTTGATTATATTATGTAAAAGAGAAATATTAATTAAAGCCTTTCAGTGAAAAAAATTAAACTATTTACCAATGTAAAACAATTATCTGTACTTTTCACATTTCCTCCTCAGCTATGCCTAGTGCTGTCCTTAATGTAGGCTTGAAAGTCTCAAAGCGGATGCTCTTGGTTCATGCTATCTCAGTGGTGGCAGGGTGGCTAACAGATGAATTGTCATACTAAAAGTTTTATCTTGTCCACTGTAGAAAATCTGTGGTCGCACTCTCAGACAGAAGTTGTCCATATGGCAGTCTGCTATGTGTTGGTCATCTCTACTCAGGACTATCAAAGCAGCACACAGGTCTTCTTATCTTTGAAAGGATTGGACGAGGCAGTGATGCCGGTGAGCAGAGGGTCGCTGCGCCTGTGGTCCTGACAGTACCGGACCAAGTCTGCTGCTGTCAGGGAGATCTGCCGGGATAAAGGTGGACAGGGTGGCATTAAACAAGATTTCAGACATTGTGATAAATTATATAATAATAATTATGTAATTAATTTGACATTGGATATTAATAATGGAGACACAAAGCACATCAGTACACTCCATATATTCTGAACTATGGAAATCTTCAAACAACTGATCTTAAGTGGTGGAGTTCAGGTATATGATGATGTGAAAGCAGCCTGCATGTAGTTAGATTATTCAGATTCTTACATACCTTGATTCTCTCCATGCCTGCCTCCACCCGAAGTTGATCCACCAGTTTTTGTGCCTGAACAACACTGTTGCTGCTACTCATCATTCCTGACATTGCCTTTCAGTATAAAGACTCACCAAGAATCCTACTATCTGCACTCAGTATCCTTCTTCAACACCAAAAGGAGCCGCAGGAAAATTATTTATTTTACCTGATCCAAAGAGTCAGCTCAGGTTGTGCAGGAGAGTCTGGTCAGAGAAGCTCCTGACTTTCCTTTCTCATCTGTACCCCCCCTTTTTATTCCATGTTGGGGGCAGTTCAAAGGCTCTGTGATATAAAAGGTCATACAACACAGTGTTGGAAATGTCACAAACATCACACATCACTTCACAGCCACCACTGATGAAAGATTATTGGCTATTGCTGTGCTTCAGGTATGCTTTCTGCCTTTAAGATACAATATGTGTGTGTTTACTTTTTACAAAAGATACAGCTGACTTGGCCCAAAAAAGAATTGTCTCCATATGCAACAATATAAAAGGCAGAACATTTGAGGACATTATTAATTTGGTTAAATGTGTTTTAGTGGGCACTAATGCAGGTTGTCAAAAATTAGTTATACTTTTTTTTTTTAGTTAAATCAGTGCAGACAAGGGGCTGCAAAAGGTGGTGTGATCCACTATGGTGAGGATGTAAGAATATGTTAATTATATAACAATATGCAAGAACCAGTATTATGTAACTACAGTATGTATGTTTACTCAAGTGATGTACAGTTTTTAAGAACTGGTGCTTGAGTATTACCATTGTTTTGGAATTTATACTTAATATTTTGGATGGAAATGGAAATGCAAATTGTTTCCCCTACATTTAGCTGAAAGCTACAGTTTCTAATTAATTTGTGTGACATTTTACCTGCAAAACATATAATGAGCTTTTAAAATGTCACACACTGCTGTATATGGACTAATTACACCACCTTTGTCCAGCTCAGATAGCCCACAAGGTGCAGGTTTGAGCATCACACTGTTAATGCCAAACACAACAATAATATAAAGCTGTGACAGAAACCCTTCTTCACAATGAGTCATTTTATATTAGATACATATGGCAAGTACAAAACACAAATATAATTAATACTAAATAATTTTACATAAATTTCAAAAGCAGCACATTGACTTTTAATGGAGTAAATCAGTTGTGGTATTAATGCTTTAATACAAATTATTTAAATACTTCTTCCACCCCTGATTAACAAATGCTTATTTGAATGTTTTATTATTAAAAATAACTGAATATGGTAAATAAAATATCAATAAACTAAAACAAACCGTTAATGTGTATAATCATAAAATAATGTATTTACTGTGATTTTGGCTGCAAGTCATCAGCATTGGAGTTTTCAGAATATTCTGTCCCCTCATCTACTCAAATGGGACAGGACCAAACATTAGACAGATGATTGTGCTGTTGTAATATAATGCTCACTAATGGGATTTGATGCAGAAATACAGATTTGCCATGTTTGTCCCTTCGCATGTTCCGTAGATTATAGCTAGCTTGTAGTAAGCGACCCATGCGTTGTTTACAGAGATGCTAATTTTCAGTAACAGCCTTCGTTGTGTCTGGTGACAGTTGATTATTACTTAACCACCTCCATCACCTAACGTCTCTTCATAAATAGGTATGTTTTCATCTCCGTCTTCCATTGTTTAATCATGGTTAAAGCCAGTCGATGGGACAAAACCAGCTCACTGCTAGCTTGTCTCCTAGCTAACATCAGACCACATTGATGCTGCTTGTTTTTATCGATGTTACCCTGCACCTATTAAACACATAGTATGTGCAATGTGTTCATTTGAGTTATTCCCTGTTCAATAAACGACAACTTCTCCAAAAAATAGGCGGCATTTTACACCTAGTCAACAGGCCCTAACTTAAACGTTTGGTTTGGTTTATTTTTTATGCGTTTAGGTGAAACGTATTGCTGTAAAGTTATTGTTTTTATCGTAGTAGCTGTGATAGCTAGCCAGACAGTTTTCCGCTATACCAGGACTATCTTTCGTTTGTCCGAAAGGAGAAGCTATACATCCAGGAGAGATAACGTGTTTGTGCTTGCACAGCAAAATAAGTCTCAGGCTGGTTAAACTACATATTATTATTGTGGCTATTAATGGGCCTATTACAGTTGTGTTCCATTATATAATTGTACTTATTTAATATGACAAATCCTCCTCTGAATCCTCTCAATTGCTCACCCAGAGGCCTTCTGGAGAGCCTGTCCTTTCAGGATGTTTTGCGAAAACTTTTACTGCGGTTAGGTGTATAAGCTAGGCCAATATTGTTGGATCAGATCTACTTCTTTCAGCTGTTCATGCATCAGATGCACATTTTGCTCAGGAGCCTCAAGGCTCAGTTTTTCTGTACACATCAGTGAGAGCAGAGCCGCTACCTGTCACCACAGACTGAAGAGATTACAGCCATTGGCATCTCCTTGATGATAAACACTCCACTAACATGCTCTCTTTGTTTTTGCAGAAAAGATGGCAGACCATGCCCCTCCTGTTGCCATGGAGGCCGTCCTTAAGCCCAGTTGCGACCTCCCAGAGGACATGCCCAAGATCAGAGGCTACGACTTCAACCAGGGGGTTGATCTCCAGGCAGTGCTGAAGTCCTACCTCACCACGGGCTTCCAGGCCAGCAGGCTGGGCTTGGCCATCCAGGAGATCAACCACATGGTGAGAGGGAATGGCTGTGTAACAGTTTGTATTTTTTCTTATCATTTAGCTCCGTTAGCCAAGCAGACGAGATATTTTTGAGATATTTGTCTCTGAGATTTCTTTCTCCACCCCAGTACAATGGAGGTGAATGGAATTGTATTGATGGGGCACAAAAAAAATACAAAAGCAGGTTGTTTTTCTGGAAACAATGCCATTGTTACTCCATGCACCTCACTGTAATGATTTTTTTCTTTTTGCGTTTTTGCCTTTACACTATCGAGAGAGACATTACACGTGGGGAGATACAAGGGGTGTGAATGTTGACTATTGTTGTCTAATCACTCCAAACCCACAGATAGAGAAGCGTCTTGAGCCAGTGGAGGCAGATGAAGGAAATGAGTATAAAGAGTCTGATGAATCACCCCGCAAGTTGGGCTGCACCATCTTCCTGGGTTACACCTCAAACCTCATCAGCTCTGGAGTCAGAGAGAGCATCCGCTACCTGGCAGAGCACAAAATGGTACAAATGTATACACTTTTCGTAATTATCCAGGTCATAGTTACATCACAGGTAACATCTAAAACAATCAACCAGTTTGACATGGGGAGGAGTTTATCAGAGCCTGTCTTGTTACTCTGTGTTAGGTGGATGTGATTGTAACCACAGCTGGAGGCATAGAAGAAGATTTCATAAAGTGTCTGGCTCACACTTACTTGGGAGACTTCAGCCTGCCTGGCAAGGACCTCCGCCAGAGGGGCATCAACAGGTTGGTAACCTTTGATACAATACTCCTCTCACATTCACATCCTCAGAATGATGCTGAAAGAAATAGTCTGACATTTTGGGAAATATGTTAATTATTATAGAGTTATTATAGAGATAGGAGAGTAGATTGATACCTCTCTCGTGCCTGAACGGTGAATATCTAGCTGGAGCAAGCAGCCGGTTAGCTTAGCTTAGTATAAAGATTGAAAACAGGGGGAAGAAGCTAGCCTGGCTCTGTCCAAAGCTAACAATATCCACCCACCAGCACCTCTGTTACTCATACAAAAACAAAAGTTTGTTTCTGGTCTTTATGCTAAGCTAAGCCACCTGGCTGCTGACTGTACCTTCATTTTTACCAAACAGACATGAGAGTGGTATCAATCTTCTCATCTAAACTCTCGGCATAAAGCGAATAAGTGTATTTCCCAAAATGTGGAACTATTCCTTTACACATCAGTCTTCGGCCAGTGTGTGCTTGTTACCTGTCCTTTCTTTATTACACTGTATGTCACCATAACATTATCAATAGCAGATGTGCTGTGTACTCAAGGACATGATGCAGGGGTCTGGCAGGCAGGTACTCATCTTAGGAGTAGCTAGCTTATATATCAGATTCCCTAACTTGTTTATTTATGTCTGGTCCCCGTTCATCCCTGTCATCTCTCCTTCCTCCTCTGTCCTTGCTGGATGTAGGATAGGGAATCTGTTGGTGCCCAATGACAACTACTGTAAGTTTGAAGACTGGCTGATGCCCATCCTGGACCAGATGTTGTTGGAACAGAACACAGAGGTGGGTCTCTCAGAGAAATTAGGATATCGATTGTCTATTGCACCCAACGCAGTGGAAACCTGTTGTCAGCCATACTTGTTAGTCTGTTGTCCTCACATAAAAGCATGTGTTTTCTACAAAGCTGAGATAACCCAAACTTGTCTTTTATAATATTGTCTACATCATGTGATTTTTGACCTTGGACCTTATTTATTTCAGGGCACCCGTTGGACTCCCTCCAAAATGATCCATCGGCTTGGCAAGGAGATCAATAATACGGAGTCTGTCTACTACTGGGCGTACAAGGTGAGTCCTGGTTTATATTGGTAATGTATTACATCATAAGGGAACCAGAACCTAAGTCTTAATTGGTGAGTTTGTGTCAAGTCTGAAGTTAATTAAGATAAGTTGGAAGTCAGGTCTAAAGGCAATTTATTTGTGTCATTGGTCATTAGCACTAGTGAAGTCAGTGGACTAAAAAGCCAGTATGAAACTGTTGACTGAACTTGACTGAATTCTGCCTCGTTCCTCACTTCATCCTGCTTCTCGGCCTTACTAACTCTGTTTAGTTTGTACGTACAGTGTATTTTTGGTCATTGTATCAGTATTCTGTTTCAGAATAACATTCCAGTGTTCAGTCCTGCTCTGACAGACGGCTCTCTGGGTGACATGATCTACTTCCACTCTTTTAAGAATCCTGGTTTGGTTTTGGACATAGTGGAAGGTAAAAGCAACAAACCAGGATCACTGCAGCTATCTCAGTGTTATCTGTTGGTCATATCATGAATGTGGACTTTATTTTTCAGATATTCGCAGGTTGAACAGCCAGGCGGTGTTTGCCAAAAGTACGGGAATGATCATTCTGGGAGGAGGGCTGGTCAAACATCATATATCTAATGCTAATCTTATGGTAACTAACTTCATGTGATCTTTATTTCTTACTTTCTATTATTCATACATGTCTTCACATTAGGTTTTGTATACAATTCTGCAAAGTTTTGAGAAATTAAGTTAGTGGAATATAACTGCATTTACTGAAATACTCCCCCCCCCCCCCCCCCCAAAATACTACTCTATTTTGTGGTGCTTTCCATTTAATGCTACTTCATACTTCTATTCCACTACAAGTCAGAGGGAAATATTGTAGCTTTTACTTCACTACATTGATTTAAGAGTTTTAGTTACAAGTTACTTTACATGTTAAGATTGTACATGCAAACAATATGATGAGCTTATAAAGTAAGATGCATTGTTAAAGATTAAATAGTATAACATATAAAATAGTTAAAACTAGTAACATAATAGTGAAATTCTACTTACACATTAATGCTTTTTTTCATATGTATAATAGTATAATAACACTCACATGGGATGTTTTTCTGAATTATGAGTACTTAGACTTTACTTACCACTTATGTACTTAAGTGACATTTTCAATGCAGGACTTTTACTTGTAATGGAGTATTTTTATATTGCAGTATTGCTACTTTTACTTAAGTAAAGGATCTGAATACTTCCACCACTGTTGGCCAATGAACGTTTTGTGTGAAGTTGTGAAAACTATGATAAAGTTAAGAAAAATATTGTTGTCTGCTGTATATTTACACATGATTACACAAATACAACAACAACATGCACGATCAGTTTCCTCTTTAGACACACTGTCTCTCCTCTGTCTCCTTCCAGAGGAACGGAGCTGACTATGCGGTGTTTGTGAACACGGGCCAGGAGTTCGATGGCTCTGACTCTGGGGCCAGACCTGATGAGGCCGTATCCTGGGGCAAGATCAGAATGGATGCCAAACCCGTTAAGGTATCGATATTTATCCCAGCAATATTACCCATGACCAGACCTAAGACTAATGTCAGCATTATGGTCCATAATTATATCCTCTGATACCCTTTTATTAGAAGTTATTGTGAGATGTCTTTCCTCCTTCTGCTTCACTTAGTTATTTCATATATTTTCCAGATGCTTTTTGACAGCCCCTAGATCAGGGGTTCTCAACCTTTTGGAACTTAAGGCCCACTTCTGATTGTTAAAACATTTCTGAGGACCACCTTCCCAAATAAATGAGAAAAAACCTGGAGCTTCGATGGTTTTAGCGCCTCATTTGACAGGATTTCACCACATTCAACACACTGTACTGTCATTATGAGCCCAAATTTAATGTATTCAGGGTCATATTTCCTCACCACATGCTTTGGAGCTTTTACTGGTGCAGGGTTGTCTCCCACATCACTTTTTCGTTTCAAAAACCGATCCATTTTGAGTCACTGTATCCGAGGGAATGTTAGCTAGCTAACAGTGGCAAAACACTTTTGTCTCTACCTGATGATGTGTCATGATTGGTGTGGTGATATTCAAACGTAACTGGTCATTGAAATTATGCATTTTAATTTGAAGTTTTTATTTATGTGAATTCTTGAGCACATTAAGATATAAAAATAACTAGCTTTATAAATTACAAAAAAAAAATTATTCTATCCATTTGGCAGTAGGCTACCACTGCCTCTGCGGCCCACTAGGCGGCGCTCTGAGGCCCACCAGTGGGTTGAGAATGGCTGCCCTAGATAATGCACCTCAACTGTTTTCAGATGTGGATTTTTCCTTGCCCTTTAATGGTGATTGGCTGACATCAGACTCTTGACTGTTAATAATCTCATCAAACATGCAGTGACTTTGAGACAGCATTATGGCAGTGTGACAGATTTGAAAACTACTCCACCAAACAACACATTTGGTGCAGAAATAGGGGTTATATGTCAGTAGCTGTTCATACAACATCTATGACTAATGACATATGAGGAATGGCATTAACGTTCATTCAGATATAACCTACAGCTGATTTTCTGCTTTATTTTTTGCTTTTAATTTTCCACAGTTAAATTTATTTTTTTTCCAAATAAACGTAAATGTCTTAATTTGACATTGTTTTTCTTTTAAATAAATTTTATGGGTGAAAACTGGTAACCAGGCGATGTTTATGTTTATGTCAAATGGTTTGAGTGGTCACCAGGAGCTGTGGTCCCTGCTTTGGCCTCAAGGTGGCAGTGTCTGCAGAGTGTTTGATTCAAGGGGTTGAGTGTGGCATCAAAACATAAATATAAAAACCAGGGACTGAATTCAGTTTAGTAGGTGTGTAACATACATTACAGAAAAGTGATACACTGCTCCGTTCTTTGTTCCCAGGTGTATGCAGATGCCTCGTTAATCTTCCCTCTGATAGTGGCCGAGACATTCGCTCTCCATGCTGACAAGCTGACAGCCGGCAAGAAAACAGATTAAATGGTTGTCTCCTTAAATTCTCAGTTAGAAACAACAATCAGCTTTGTTCCTCTGGTTCTTCCCTTGTTTGACTAAGTGCCGATGGAAGTTTGATCTTTTAAACATTTCTGTTGAATATAGATGTTTAAGGCTTGGCAACTTTAACAAGCAGCATTACATACAATGCTGCAATTAAAAGCCTCATTTTATGGGAGTCAGTGGTGAGGGTTTCCGGTCTTAATGCTTTCCATAACAATATTTACTTGTTAAAACAAGTACAGTTTTTTTCCCTGTCTATTCAGATAGCATGGGTAGCATGCTATTGCATGTACCAAAGAGACTGTCTAGAACGCATCAGGTTTTAGCTGCGAGTGTGTGTCAGGCATTGTTATTTAGCCAAGAGTTTTGATTTATTTCACTTAAGTTGTGGCTTGACACACAGTCACATCACTTGAATATTACCATATTGCTTCTCTGTTTTTATGTTATCTAAACCTTTACCTTACTGTCACTGTTACAGGATGGAAGATGTGCCTGTATAGCTTAATAAATCATAAACAAATTATTTCTTCCTGTATTCAGTGGGGTTTTAGTGGATTATTACAAATAGTCTTTGTGCAGTAAGTATGTGTGAGAGGGCCACAGGGGGTCCCCTTAATTTCACATGGCTATGTTTGCGATCTTTGTTGTGTATAAAAGGATATACAAATGTTGATCTATGATGAAAACTAATATTTATAATATTAAATAAAGTTTGAAGCTCCTCAGTTGCATTTGAAATATGTCCAGGAACAAAAAAGTGAATCACTGGTGTTGCTGTTGTTATTTTAACATGAGGAGGGCAGAATATTAGGAACACCTCTCAATATAATGCAGTCCAGTACAACCCATCACTAACTATGACCTCTGTGCTAAAACATAGTGTCAACAAAAACTGAACATTATAGGCATCATAAAAGTAAACTTTATGACAGAACAGTTGGATTGCAGGTGTACCTAATAAAGTGGACACTGAGTGTATTTATCTATTTTATAAAGCTTAAATTTTCCAACCTGTTTGTTTTTGTAATTGAGAGACTCGAACATCCTTCTGTAAACTCTGATTCAGCTTCCAACCTTTTGACATTTCTGTTCTTAATAAATGATAGACGGAACTCAACCCTGTGCCGATGCAGCCAGAGTTTGTTAAATGGTGTAAAGTTGTGAGCATCTCATTCACATCGAACCTCAAACCTTCTCAGCTACAATCCACTGAGTGGCGAATGCTGCATCAGAGCTCAAATAATGTCTGGTGAGAGCCTCCGGTCATCTTGTGAGATCCTCCCCTCAAATCCCACGAGGGGCTCAGAGCATCACAGCTTATGCATGTGTGGTTAGCGCTTGCTCAGTAGGTGGGTCTCTCAGATCCAGACCCTTTCTACTGTCAGCAGAATCAGCCATATAATCTAGTAACGATGATAAAGATGTTTCCCATCTCAATACATCAGTCTGCTATTGTGGGAATTTCCTCTGGCTAATCGCTGCTCCCATATCCTTTACACACGGTCACTGTTGCATTCTCAACCCAGTTATATTTGGAGACTTTGCAATGGAAATGTGGGTAATTTTTGTATCAAATGTGTATAGTATATTCACTGAATCCTGCTTTTTCCCCCTAGAGTTCTTTCAAGTGTCAGAGTGTCTTTTTTTAGTGGGAATGGTGACCTTTTCTTTTTTGGAAACATAGATGGAGAAGTGGAATTGGAACTGGGATAAGGTCAACTTTCCCAAAACCTCAGCCTCATGTGTCGCACACACACACACAAGTTGGGCGTTCCTGTCTTTGTACAAACTGCTTTTCCATTCAGTCCATCTATCATTTCCTATTGGCGGTGGGACTGTGTGAGTGTATGTTTACCCAGGGCTTGACAGATTTTTTTTAAAAGGCAGTGGTATATGGATTTTCAGACCTATAGAAACTTATGTTTGTTCTGTGCTTAATGGAAAGATTACAGGGAGCCAGAGACGGCTGAAAAGAGTGAGATCGAGACTGTGTGTGTGTGTGTGTGTGTGTGTGTGTGTGTGGATGAGTTGTAGTCACGCTACGATAATATTGTGTGGCGTCTGCACAGAGCAGACAGTGTTTGCCCCCGCCTCCTCTGTGGAACAATCAGTACACTGTGTGTGATGTTCAGGGCCGCAGCAGTCATAATGGCAATTATGTCTTCTCCCGGACAGATTGGAACCTTTTTTTTTTTTATGGTGAGAACCAAAGAGCCAGACAGGGAGGGAGGGAGGGGGAGCTGACCTGCTGCACAGCTGCTGGGTGGGGTGAATCTGTGATGAGTGAAGGGAAAGGAAAGGAATACACAGCGGATAGATTTGTGCACATGTTCATATTTATATCAAAATCCAGTTGTTTTTTTTCCTTGATTACTTTTATTCTTTCAGGCTCATTTTTTCATTAAAGTCTCTTCCAGATAACAGAAGAGAAGTGCTGATAAAAATGCTGATATGTTGAGTTGCCTTCACTTATTACCTTATGCTCACAGCAAGCAGCCCTCCAGACTCTGGATCTGCCCTGGGTTTTGCCTCTCAGGGTGCATACAGCCTGCTCTACCGTATTGGTGAAGGGCTGTGTCCAGAACTACTCTATTGACTGTCCGCCATTTTATTTGAGTGTCACAGATTGTAAATATATCCAGTATATAGTGCCCTCAAACAATCCACAGTGGAATAGAAAAAGTAGCCTAGTGTCCATACACTTTCTGCTAACAATCCCACAATGCAATGCTTCACATTTTATACGTTTGAAAATGACCGTTGTGCGTCTCTACAGGTGTCAGTGATGATGATAATAGAAACTGGTTTGCCTGATACTCTCAACTGTTTGAGAGTATATAAAGGAAGCAAAAAATGATTTTAAGAAGGGTTTTTGCAACAAGAATGCAAAGGTTTAAATACAATTTCTATTTTAAAAAACAAAATATAAGTGAAAAGCACATTTTTTATTATTTTCTTTACATTTTTAATAGGCCTACTTCATTGTGTCCGCCACTGACTTCTGAAACCAAACCTACGCCCTTGTGTGTATGTGAGGTGAGTACTCTGTCCTGTTGCATCGTCCTGGCTCCTTATCTCCACCTCTGTTTACCTGTTATGTTGCCATAGGAACTCTCGGAAGCCTATTGGCCAACCTGAGGAGGTAGCGGCAGGTGAGGGAGTGCAAGTACGTGGGTGTAACGAGAGAGGAAGAAAGACGTTTACAGGGCGAGGAGGGGCTGACTGAGACAGAAAGATAAACATTTACATATAGAAGGAACACAATAGAGCAATAAATAAAGCCTATAGACGGCGGGTAAAGTCGTTGGTAAATAGAAGAGAGACGGTGATAGCGACTAACGGGGTAGGTGTGTTTTACCTCACGCTGCTTTCTCAGAAACAGGAAGTCGTCAGTTGAAACACCTTCTGTTCTTCTGACGCAGCTGGCTGATCCTGATGACGTCCATGTGCCACTGTTGCTATAGTAACCACCAGGCAAGGACAAACATCCGGATGTCTGCTGTGTTACCGTTTTACATCAAATTTGTTATAATAGTAGCTTAACCACTATGCATTATTACTGGTCACCATGGTGACTGGAAAATAAAGAAGATGTAGGCTACAGGTTTGCCCTTTACCTTACTGACGTGTAGATACTTAAAAAATACCCTCTGGAGTCCGTATTCGTCTGTGAATAGGCTTCACTGAACATAAAAAGAATAATCTGTATTATAGTTTTATATATAACATTTTCTGCTGTATTTGTGTGTATAAAAAACCTAGAACTGTTCTATAATAATATTTTAAGTGATTATGACTAAAAATTAGTAAATTATTATAGGCGTTATTATAGGCGCCTGTGTTAATTTTTAATGTAGCCTATTTTAGGTTCCTGGCAGCTTTATACTTTGTTAAATTGACAAAATGAGACGTCAGTCTTATAGCTGAGTTTATACATAGATACCATGCATGTGGGGACAATTTAAGGACAATTAAAAGGTGCTAAACAAAGACAAAAATGAACCAAAATCTACCTCGACTCCAGAGGGTTAATCCACTCCAATGTGACAAAATAGAAAAACACTGTAAGATTTGAATTAATTTTGCATTCTTCATTTGACCTTTAATACTGAGTTGAAGCATTATTTTTGTAGATATAGATTTGTGTTTTCTGAATTCTTTCTTTAATTTGAATGAATGTCGATCTTAACCAGTGGATCAGTCATGAGTGTGCATCTGTCAATTCTTTCTTCTTTTTTAATGTCTGCCTACGATTCAGCACCTCGCTAGAATAGGTGTGTGTTTTCCCTCAATGTTTTATTGACAGTAACATGGTACCATAAAATTTTATTATTGTCCCTCAGTTTTCTTGATTTTTTTTTCTCTGTTGTCAACATCTCAGAAAGACTTTCAGATATGCAAGTGTGTGGAAAAAGTGTCAGACTGTGCAGAGTTCATAAGAGGTGTAAAGTTAATGTTGCATAACTGTACTGTGACCTAACCAAAGAAACACATCATAAAAAAAAGATTTGTACCATCAGAGATTTAGGTCAAAAATAGGCATCCAGGTACCACGGGAGTATGCAGACTTTCATTCCAGCCAAAGACAAAAGTCAGCGTATTACACTGATGAACACAAGCTGAGAGGAGAAACTACTGTTTGTCAGTGAAATCTCTTGGTGTAATCTTTGTTTGGAATGAACACCAGCATTTGATTTACTGACCTGAACCAAGAGAAGAAGAAAAAACTGGTGATGGAGATAGAGAAAGGTGAAAAAGAATGTATATTTTTTTCTAAGATTTCTTTGTGATGTAAGATTTATTCTATAACTGAAGGCATGGTTGAAAAAAAACACAAGACACATATACTGCTATTTCAAAAATATGTAATTTTAATTTTAATGTTGGTGAAACCACACATTGGTATCAACTTTGTATTTATTTTATACATTTTGGTTTTAAAAGCAAAGTCACACATGAACATTCTGCAGCTCTGTCCCTCTTGTATTTAGTGTTTTTTACAAACATGGTATCAACAACAGACAATGAACAGAAATGACACAAAGTAATTTTGGCTTTGAATCACTTTAAAAAATAAAAGCAACACATACAAAAACAGTGAAGCAAATATTTCCTTATTAATTAATATTTATATTAATATTTTATTACAATTCATTTCAAAGTCAAATTTTTAAATTTTATTTTCACATTGATTTTTTAAAATTAAAATAGCTTATATAGTTTCATGAAAATTGTAGATTTTAATGGTCTGTAAATGCAATAAGACAGCAGGCATAAATCCAAGAGAAGTGTTTCATTACAGAATGTGAGTGTCTGCATCTGTTTAGGAAAAAATGCTGCAAGTAGGAATTCAGCGAGACAAATCGCTGTTTAACACAAACATCGACTAAAATAATATACTCATTTCAAAATACATATATTTAAACATGCACGCACACATCCAGACTTTAAGACGACGTAACAGGCTGCAGTCATTATAGTAGTATTAAAGTGAGCAGTATGTGTGTGTGAGTGTAATGTGTGTGTGGAAATGAGACCAGTCCCCTGTTCCTGCTGAACTGAGCCAGCCGACGTCACACACTGATTATCAGCACAGCAGGCACAGGAGACCGACCCAGCGGGGGGTGGGGGGTGGGGGGCAGACACACACACACACACACACACACACACACACACACACACACACATACATACAGGAAAGTCAGACAAACGCACACACAAATCAAACAAATAGACACTGACGCTCATGCAGAAATCAACATATATCAATAATATATCAATCAACTATATAAAGAAAATATGAATGCAAACACAAAGTCACACACACGATACCCCTGGCAGATAGAGACCCTTGCAGCCAGCGATACAAATGACGACATAAGATCACATATTGCTCGCCCTACAGGAACAGGAGCGGCCCTCGACACTAATGAGACAGCTGACATTTAGCAGGCAGTGACACACTGAAGCTGCACAATTTCAGCTAATTCAACAGATTACCAGTAATTACCAAAAGCTTATAGACCGTGATACCTGCTCCCATACATCCCTCTTGGCCACAGTACACCACCCTTTACGCTTTCACAACATAAAAGTGAGTCATCCGTGAACCACACACGTACTCGACCTTCAGCGCATGCTGTCATGGTAGAAGTGTTTAGGTCCAAGAGAGTCCAAGAATCAGTCAATCTAACAAATGAGAGACACATTTTTTCTCTTTATTGACAACATCAGACAGTTTTAAAAAGAGAAAGTGCTTTTTGATGCACAGTTTCAATGTGAACCGGCACTGAGCTACACTATAGTCAAGTTTCCATCTGAATTTCGTGCAGATTTTGACAGAATTTCCAGAAAATCTGCTGGAAATTTATGAGCGTTTCCATCCACTACTGTTATGCGAATATTACGATTTGGGCGCTGTTGGTGACAATTCTCCAGTTAGGTGCCATTAAACCATTGCAGAAGAAGAAGTTGCAATATGATGTAATTAAAAAGTGCAAGTAAACCTCAAACGAACAATGATAAAAACATTAAAAATGTGTTGGAAATACGGAATTTATTTTTGTTTTATGTATTGATTTGTGGAAGGTTACAGTCTCCTTATTGCAATTGAAAACAGGTGGATGGGAACACACTTTATCTAAAGAGTTTTAATATTTTGGGGACTTTGGAGGATATAAAATGGCTCTAGGTCAACCGTGGTGAGCAGCTTTTTGCTGTCGATGTCGTCGTTCTCATCTGAAGTCTGGTGTTGATGTGAACAGCAGTGATTTGATGCAGTGCGGCCCCTCCCTGACCTTTACTCTCCCCCTGCAGGCTGCAGCCCTGTGGCGGCAGAACTTAACCACTGTGAACATGGCAGACACTCACTGTTCACATGTGGGTTAAGTCCTGCTGCCGCACAGCCAGGTCATACAAGCATCTGTTCGTGACAGAGAACGAGATGGGTGTGTCTGTGTGCGAGCATGCAAATTTGAAACATGGGTGTGACTGTGTGTGAGTTATCAAATTAGTGTGTGTGTCTGCGTTTGTGAGAAAAAGCTTGCTTTCTTCATGTCAGCCATTGGAAATCCCTGGCAATGTGATTCAGTCCTGTAGTTTCAAAAATCACTCTGCCAGGAATTCCCCTGGCCAACAGAGACAACTAGACAGTTTGTGGTGAGAGGGAGACTTCAAACATGCGGAAAAAACAAATAATAAACACCATAATAGACCTCCTCCATCACTGTTGCCTCTAATACCTAATGCTGCCATCTTGTCATTGCAAGATTACCTCTGTCTCACATCTATACCTCCTGTGTGAAAGAGTGCGAAAGAGGGAATTATCACAGTAGTCCGATGTACAACATCTTTGTCATTCACAGGTCACAGTGACTGCGCCTTCTCAGCCCTGTGTGTACTGTATGTGCGTGGTTCTCGTCAACTTCCAGACTTCCCGTGGCCTCTTATAAAAATAGCTTTTCAATGACAGAATGGAGAATAAGGTTAGAAGGAAGTGGCCAGTCAAGTGGCACTCCCTTTAAAGACGTTTGTCCCGCTCTGTTCTACTTCTGCCCCTTTATCCGTGCTCCTTGGAAAAAAAAACAAAAAAAGGCCGGAGAGCACTGGGCCGTGTTTCCTCTGCTGCTAAGCTACTGCTTAGCAGAAATTGTCAGGAATTTTCATGTTGTGTAAAGAAACCGATACTGTAGTTATATGTTATTGCTTCTTATTACTGTCTGTCAAAGATATCTGATAACATCCTACACCAGCTAAGAAGGACAAGCACATACACTCATCACCCCCGGAGCAGAACTTATTACTCTGAATTCCTTTTTGTTGAATTTTACTTGTCTGGACAAGGACATATTTAAGCTTCCAATCTCAAGATCCACATTGAATGCTTTTTTTTTGGCCATCCTCTTCAAGTCTCTTCATTTTCAGCAGCATGAATATTCTACCATGTACAAGGTATGAGTCAGTGGGACACTTTTGGGGAACTCCAGACTCTAAATAAGTTTTAGCTGGCTGTTGTCACTGTGGGCCTGCTGAGAGCTGTTCCAGGGACACAGTGAACTCACTAATGCTGTATCATTGTTGTCACAAATCTGCTGCAGCCAGGTCTGAGAGTTTAGAAAGAGCTTTCCCAAAATAGCACAAAACCTACTTCTTATTTTATGCTGTATTATTTAAGAAAGTTGAATATTTTAAATGCTACTCAGTGAAGCAACCTGTATTCCAATCTTTAAGCAGAAAACCTAAAAAAAAACCCTGTTTCACGTACAGATGCTTTCTAGTTTCCTACAGACCAATGTTCTTTCTCTCAGTCTGTGGTCCAATCAAACAATAACACCAAATTACAACCGCTCAGAACACACTGTGATTTTGGTGCTACTGGGAAGCAATTAGACTACTGTTGTTTCTTGCTCCGTCTGCTCTCTCTTATGAGTGTCTTGTGAATGTCTCTTTCTTACACTCTCTCACGGATTACAGTACGAGGAGCATTTTTGAGGAACGAGATTAGCGTCATTTTACAGCTAAGGTATAAGAGGTATTATTTTCACATTCTGGCGCAAAGCGTTTTTTTGTCACTCAGTTAATTGAAAACTAAAATCGGTCTTTCTCCACATAGTCACATTAAGACGTATCAAGAAAGTTTAAGCGTTTAAGGTCCCAGCACCCATCAAAGACAGCGCGCTAACTCCTCTTTAACTCCTCTCCTCCATCAACCTAAAACCCTCTATCCCGCCATCCTTTCATCTGGCAGTGGTTCATCTCCTGTGTTATTTTCTCTGACTTTTCATCTTTTCCATCGGTTTTTCTCTTCCCCTTTGCGTTCCCCCCGTCGAACCCGCAGCCGTTAATGGCTATGAGCTCATTCCTTCCCTTCCCCTGTAATGACGGCATTCTGGTTGACGCACGCTGTCCAACACCTCACCTCAAACGCTCGCTGTGAGGATCTCAACATGTCTCCCTTTTTGGCTGTCTTGTTTTTTTGAGTCCTATGGTGGAGCCAGGCAATCCTGTTGTTACACTCTTCTCAAATTGGATGTTTATTATGGTTAGCAATAATCATAAGGTTCTGCCATGTGGGCTGCAACTCATTGGCAGCTCATAATTGTGCCAACGTGTTGCATCCTGATGGAGGCGTAGAATAGGAAAATTAGTGTCACTGAGTGACGATTGCCAGCAGATGTACTCTAGTAAAGTCAAAATGTTTTTAGAGAGTGTCTTCATGGCTTACGGCCTTGTGTGTGGGTGCTTTGATGGTTTTAGGGTGTACAGTTTACGCGATGTGTGTGTTCTACTAAGTTTATATTTGCACACACGATGTATGGAGGTCCAAGTGTAGACGTGGCCACTGGCTGTTTTCAACAGAGCGTCTCTCCCCTTCAGCCAGGGTTCAGAATTGACATTGCCGTTTACACAAGGGCACACAGTTAAGTGGAAAAGCCTCTGTTGAGACAGCTGGATCTCAACCTCTTGTTGTTTCAACACATATCTTCTCTCTCCCTATGCCCTTGTGTGTGCATGCACACACACGCAGATGCACTAAGAAATGCACACATGCTCACAGGCCAGACGCAATCTGCCTCTCTGCACAGATTATGCTCGCTATCAATAAACAAACAGTTATGTCAGTGGGCTGCCGGGCAAACATGGCATGTGTGTTAGCTGGGTTCTCACCCTGTCTCATAAAGCAAGAATAGTACGAATACATACCAAAACTGACATCATTCACACCTCCGGGCTGTGAACTGCTTCACAGAGCAAACAGTGAGCAGGACAACCCACAGGCTGCTTGTACGCTGCTATTGTACACTCCATTAATAATTATGTATGAAACTGAATGTGTCATTTTTGTATCTTTCCATGGCAGAGAATTTTACACATTGTTTCCAACCACAGCTTCATGTGAAATCGACATATCTAAGTCCGCTGGTTCAAGACATTATGTCAATATTGGAGCACAAGTGTTACAATAACGTCTGAATTCCCTTCTTGAAGTGTAATTAAGCCACATTTGCTTTTCATAATTGCTGTCGTATCCATTACACCTCGCCCTGATAAGTGCAGAGCGTGGCTCTCAGAGGACAAAAACGTGGAAAAGTAACTGCATCAACTAGAGTCCAAAGAGGTGAAAAGATGAGTGTGGTGAGGAAAGATGCCTGACAGAGCAGAAACTGTGGCAGCATTTCCTCTGCAACTTTACAGAACGTTTTCAAGACAATATTTTCAGTCTTTAATCTGCTACTCCACTATTGAATTATTACAAACTCAATACCAGAACAACCTAACTTTCAAAGGCCTAGCCCTCTAAAATCTGTTGGGCGGACCGATGCTAATTCAGCCCTGTCAGTTTGTTAACCCCAACCATAAGCAATCTGCAAAACTGTCAAAAAACTGCAGTGAAAATGCAGAACACATCCCACCAACTTAAGCAAAGATCTTTGAACCCACACACCTCACACAGTACCACACCCTGGCTCTACCAGACAGAGTGTGTGTCTGGGTATTTGTGCGCATGTAAGTAAGATTGTATGTGTTTCGTGTAAGGGCGTAATTATTGCTGAGGCCGTGACATTCAGTGACATTCAAACAAGGACTTGCACTCTACTATGGGCCTTCTCTGTTGCAGTTCTCCTCAATCAGAGGGGAAGGTTCATTGGCTGGCCTGGAATCAATGGAACGCACCACATGTGGGACATTAGTCTGAGAATAAAAAAGTATTTCCAGCTCCAGATTAAAAGAAAAAAGAAAAGCTCAAAGTCTGTTTAGGCTGTAAAGCTAGCCTCAGCAGTGAAGAGCCCAGCCCAAGCCCGTGGTCCGCTCCCTGAAGCCCAATGCGTGTAACTCTATCCTCAGCCTGATTCTTTGCCAAACACCCTTACCACCACCACCAGCCCTGTACTTAGTGTACAGCCGCCCTGCTGCCACTGAACCACACATGCTCAAATGGATGCAGAAGCTCCGCACACACACACACACACACACACACACACACACACACACACTTTTATTCCACTACGCCACGGTTTCCTGAGCCTGGGCCCATTCCTACAGATTGCTGCCGGGTACACCCACCCACCCAGCCACCCCACCAAAGCCAAGGCTTGAGTCCTGGATCCCCACCTTCTCTCCTCCTTCGATTCCCTCTTTCCTACATCTATTCCTCCATCCATTCATCCATTCGGCCTTCCCTGGTAGCTTTTCCAATCTAATGATTTCTCATTGTAAAAGGCAGAATAACAACACCTCCCACCTCTCTCTCCTCTTTCCCATGTCTTTTTTTGCGTAGAGGTTATCTGAAGTCATAGTCGCATAGAGAGCAAAGCAACAGATCCCCCTGTGGGGCTAAATTAACTCATTCTTATCCTGTCTTTCCTCTGTGCTTCAGCGTCATTTTTGCCTTCCACTGCCCAATTTGGTCTATGCCAACACCCCCAGAGGGGACCCAGACTGGACGGCGGACAGGAAGACAGAGACAGTCGGCCCTGAACTGGGTTAGCAACAGTAGCTGCTGGATTCCCTTCCTTTCATGGAGGTTTAGGAGCTCGCAGACTTACAGGGCCTCTGAACAATGAGAGGAATGTTTGAGCGGCTCCGGCCTCGCTTCACCACTACCATTACGTCTCTCGGCTGCTTGTCTAGAACTTTTTATGACTTCTATTCCCACTCTGTGCTGCCAACACCCCACGGAGAGGCACACAGACTGATGGATATGTAGACAGATAGATGACACGCATGGGTAGAAGGGATGACATACATACTGTAAGCAGACAGTTGGAAAGGAAGGCAGACAAACAGGTAGAGGCAAAGCAATTATGCAGTACGTCATTCAGATGGGTGGAGATATAATCCCTAAATCAAACATACATAAAGACAGACAGACAGGCAGAAATTGAGCCATCCCATTCAAAGGAACTATTTACGTCTGACCTTTGTAACGGAGCTGGTCCACAGCGGCAGACCTCAGATCAGGGCAATATTCCAGTGCCAATATTACAGTACATTTGAACAGCAGGCACACTTTACTGTCGCTCCGTGTGAATGTCTGTCCTGATCAACAGGTTGCAGGAATTGCAGTGAAGTGAGTATGAAGTGCCTCTCTGTGGAAGACCAGTGGTTCAAGACAAAAAAAAAGAAAAGAAAGAAAAGTTAAAAACAAAAGCGTACAGATTTGTTGCGTCATAAAGTCATAAAACAGTAAAAAGGCAACAATCAACTTCTGAGAAGAGCCAGACGTGATGCTGCACCTACCTGAGACAGCAGTTTTTACTCCTTCCCTCTGTCTCAATCTCACTTTCCTCATGCTCTCCAGTGCCACACTCGAAGTTGAACTTGTTGAACAGTTGTCGTGCCTCTCTCTCTCTCTCTCTCTCTCTCTCTCTCTCTCTCTCTCTCTCTCTCTCTCTCTCTCGCTCTCTCCCAGTGTCTCTCTGTGTCTCCCACTCTTCGTCTCTCTCTCTCTCTATCGTGGGTCTGTTTCTCCTTCGACTGTGCAGACAGGAGTGTGTGTGGACCAGAGTGTGTCTGGGAGCCAGACAGGGTGAGAGTAAGAGAGTGGGCGGACCCAGCCCTGTGCAGGGGATTCCTTTATGACGATGTCAGAGGAGAGGAGCCCTCCCCTTCTTCGTCTCTTCTCTGCCTCCCTCCCCTCTCCTTCCCCTTTGCATGGCTGAGGCTGCTGCTAGAACACAGGAAAGGGGGCAGGGAGATAATTGGCCGTGCAGCTGCTAATAAATGAGCAAAAGCAGTTTGAGTCAATAGCAGGCAGGAAGACTACGCTAAATGTACAGTGTTTCAGTGGACAAACATACTGAGCTAGTTTGTTACACTGTCTTCTTGTATGTTGAACATGTTCTGTAGAGAGTTGCATGTTTTTAATCATCCCTCCCAGCAGATAGTGATCATTTCTCTCTTTGTCTGACAATCAGAGTGAACACATTTATCCTAAAGAGACACTGTAATTCAAATCCTTCTAATAGCAGTTGCTTAGATGTCAAAACATGCTTTCAGTACTATTTTGCAAACTTGTTTTGAGGTGTTTGTGAAAAAGGTGTTTATTTTGCTTTTATCCAAGAATGCACATTTGTGTGTGCACATGTGGATGAGTGATTTGTAGTTATACAGCACTTTTAAAAACCCAAATCACTTTTCAAAGAATTGAATAGAGAAAATAATCACCAAAGGCACATAGGAAATATAAAACCAAGGTATACTAAGTCATATTAACGAGGACAGAAACAATAATAGAAAGTTGTTACATTAAAGCAATTCTCTAAATTCAGCATTGAGAAGTGATTTGATCTTGCTTTGAATCAAAATGTGTGCACAGTCAATAAGAAGCTGATGATTTGATACTACATACATACACGAAATAGTGTTTGTAAAAGTCGTAACCTTATGAATTCTGACTGTGTATGCTAAAGTTGGCGTGCAGTGGTCTTGTCTCTTGTTTTGGTGAAACTTGAAGCTGCTTTTTTATGCTGAGAGACGGACTTTAACTGGGGCAGGAGTGCAGGTTACAGCAATCTAAGCAAAAAGAGACGAAGCACGGCTGATTTTTCCAGATCACTTAAAGCTAGACACTATTTCAATATGGAAATAATTTTGTGAGTGTGTGAGTGAGAGAGATCTATGGGTAACTGATGTGCTTAATAGTGTAAATATGAGTGTGCTACAGTTAGCGTGACACTTATTGTGGTGACATTAATGTCCCTGTCATAGCAAGAGAAAGCTCATGGGAAGAAAACAGCAGAATGTACATCATAGTCATTGTGTGTGTTTGTGTCAAAGCTTGGTTTGAGCTGCACCTGTCAAGCTTAGNCACACACACACACAAGGAGACAGAACACAAGCTTAGAAGGGCTATTAGAGGCTTTATGACTTCCCCTTCTTCGCCTGAAGCCTTTGGGGTGTGTGTGAGCGGCGAAATCCCGGACAGACAACCACGCCCCTGTGAGAGAGCGGACGTCACACATTCCACACATGCACAAACACACACACACATACACACTTGCGCGTCTCTTAGCAACACATACACTCAAGCTTAGTGAACTGACTATGCCAGTAAGACACATGACGGCGTCACATCTTCAGATGGGATAATGTTTTGTTTGTGGACCTCAGTTTCTATGTTGTCTTCATAGGGGAGTTACAACCTTGCATAACAGCCGGAGTTGAATGAAGTGTAATGAAAACTTTTTACTTGTTAGTCAGAAAAGATGACTTGTGTTATGAGTGAATTTAGTTATGATAGAGTGGAGTAGAGCTTCATAAATTTATTTTTTCCCATTCTGTCTCTTTGACTTTCTTTCTCTTTATGTGTGTCTTTGTGTATATCTGTATGACTGCATGAATGCTGACTGTTGGTATGTAAAAGGTCTATGTGTGATCTAATTGTCAGATGAGCTGAATAGTCCTTGGTTAACTGGGTCATCTATGTGATAAACTTGTCTCTGGTTAAAAAAAACAAAACATTTCCATCTCCATTCTGTGGTCTAAACCTCGATGCGTGTCATGCACACTCCTCTCTCATTTTGCCTCGTGGAGATGACAATTAGCATAGCCACACGCAACACCAGTACTGTAATAACTGAGATAAGACAAAGATCCTTTCAAAAGCTGCTCATCCCAAGAAGACTCGAATCAACTTTCAGTTCAGACCAATAACAGTTCTTGCAGCCTGAGTAAAATGTGATCCAAATAAACTTTGTATGAAACTGTAAAAAGGAGGTCATATCTCGAAACTTTTCCACCCATACCAATTATTCTGTGCTGCCTCTTCTTCTTCCTCTTGTTCGTCTTCTTCTTCTTCCCCTAAGGCCATACCACATGTTCTTTATGGTTCTGTAAAACATTATCAGCTCTATGTAAAGTGTAATGATATGTAAGCATGGTTATAAATGTACCCACTGTTTGGGTGTGTGTGCATATCTATGTTTCAACAGATGAGTCAATTTTCAAAAGATAACAGTGACAGGTGTACCTATAGCAGTGTGTGTATTTGACTTTGTGTGAATATACAGTTTTGTGTACAGTATGTGTGTGCATGTGTATAATAAGGAAGTCATTCGTTGCAGCACTGACCTCTAAGGTCACTGTGGACTGCGAATCATGAGCTCCAGTGGGTGAATTTGTGGAGTCATCTTTAGTTAATAGTTCATTGAGAGATATGCTCCATAGTATGTTCTGCTGGTGTTTTACCTTAGAGGTCAGAGTACAGACCTATACATATATATGTGTGTGTGTGTCTGTCTGTACATATAGATACATATTTCCAAGATGTTTTTCTGATCTGTTTGATCTTACACTAAACATGCGTATTTTTGCATGTATTTCAGTGCATATATATGTCTGTAAAAATGTGATACTGTATGCATGTGTGTGTGCGTGCACATGTCTAGATTAGTGTGCGTCAACCGGTCACACGGGACATTCGGCTGAGTGACCATCTTAGACAGTGAGTCAGACGACAGTAAGCTACTCTAATCGGGGCCACAGGGTCTGGGAGTAAAAAAAAAAAATCAACTTCCATTTGGTTGTCATGGTGAGTCACATCCAATTATGCAACAAGCAGTGGAAAATGGCTTTGGAGAAAGAAAGAAATGCAGGAGAACGAGAGAAAGAGCTGATATCGGTTCCAGCTGATCTGTGAGGTATCAGCGATACCCTTATTTAACCAGACATGGTGGCTAAGGACGCATTCTTATTACGGAAAAGTATGACAGTGTTTCTCTGCTCGTGGTCACTGAGAAGCCCTGCCAATGCCTTGCCCAAGGACACTTGGGCAAAAAGTTCTTACAGTTAAGGAGAGCAGTGCGTGTTCACAGCCAGCCCAGGGATCTGAAACACTGAAATACTTCAAATCCAAGTATTGATCTGCCTTCTGAATCTAGATATCAAAAAAATACAGAACAAAAACTTCAGGCTGTAAAATCAGCAGGCATTCATTTGATTTTTAAATTGTATTTTGTAGTTTATTGACAGATTCCTTTATTGTCTCTTTTAAAGTGTCTTTGATTTTGCATGCAACTCAATTGAACAGACTGGTATATAGAGATACAATGTCCTGACGTCACCTCCTCAGCTGCTAAAACCTGAAATACTGAATAAACAACAATATTAGATTGTTTTTAAAAAAAAAAATTATCATCCTTATCTAGATATATAGAGTACACTACACGACATACTGTTCAGAAAGGCTCTGTTCCAAGGCTGTTTTTGCTTTATAAAAATGTCAGTGTAATTTTGAATGAGGTTTACTTACGTCTGGATCAGAAACTGGAAGTTCACTTTGGCTCTCTATAGAAGTACTGAATAGGGCTTCCCATATAATAGATAATAGTTACATTTATTTTATAGATGTATAGCTTACTGTAAAACGTAATCTTTTATTTTATGCACTGCATTTTGGGGGGTTTGGTCAATTCCAGTTTACCTCCGCCCTCTATAAGTACTATAGAGGACTGAACCACCAACTTGTCAGCTAGTAAGTGGCCTCCTTAATCAACCTGTCAATACTTCATCCCTCTCCTCCTCCTCCTCCGCCTCCTCAGCTCCACCCTGAATTAGCAGCCTCAGGCACTTTTCCCCCCATTCCCGGGCCTCCTTTTCCCCATCCAGCCCTGACCCAGTCCTGGGACATTTGAGGTCATAACTTTTCTACACCTCATCCATGCTGGACCATGTCACTGGAAACCAGTCCAGAACTTGGTCATAAAGTCCACCCAAAGACCAGCACATCTTAACCGAGCTCAAACCAGCCAGTTAGGAGGCTCCGAATGGATTCACTTGACTTTGACTGGTCTGTTCTTATTTTCTCTTTACTGTGCGCGCTCTCTCTCTCTCTTTCTCTCTCTCTCCCCCCGTCTCTCTGGTATTTATGTGTTGGCAGTTGCCGTGGAGACAAGACACACAAACACTGTGGCGGTAGACAGGAAGTGCTGCAGAACCACAATGGCGTCACTGCGGCTCTGCACTCGCTCCCTCCCCCCTCCCTCTCTGTCTGCCCCAGCCAGCATGCATGCTATTATCCTTAGCAAGCTATATGGAGACCACACTGCTCTCTCTTTCTCTCTGTTCTCTCATTTCTCTCATTATTATTAGCATTGCTTTTTCAGCTGTCTTTCTCTCTCTTTTCAACTTTATACCACATTAGCTGCTTTAGTATTTGGAAAATCACTGTCTGATTTGCGGTGTCTGGAATGCCTGGTGTTAGTTGATGTGCTGAAAAGCTGTTGGGCATTGACTGTTTTAAAGGTTCGAACTGTCCACAGGGCGTTCGCTCTCGATAAGCTACTCCCCTGTTTCAAAACTGGGTCAAGAATGTTTATGTGTGTGTGTACTGTATGTTTTGGAGTTTGTTAGAGGCCTGTGAGGGTGAAAAACGTCAGTGTGTGTTGGATTTCTGGTTGTACAAAACAATCAATATGTATGAGGGTGTCAGATTACATGCATATATGTATGTATGTGTACTTTGTATATTAACAAGTGAGTGGACATGTGAGTGAGTAATAGATAGATAGATATAGCGAGGAATGTGTGTGGTCCTATTGCAGACTCTTACATCAGACTTGCATTAGTGTACAGTGCACATCCCTCCTGTTCTCCCTCTGTCTTTTTTACACCCCCCTAAATATACTCCTCTGGAAAAACCCCTTGAGAAGACACCGCCCTCTCCCACTCCACATGCTAAAAATATCCAGCCAAGACCACCTTTACACCCCCCCCCTCTCTTTTCTTTCTGTCCTCACTTTCTGTCCTGCTGGCCCTCTCACTTGTTCAGGTCTTGCACTCAACACCAGTTCATTATCTTATGTGACATGACTCCTTTCTTTAGTTTTTTCTTATTCCTTTAACTCCCTTTCTGATAGCAGTGCCTCCTTCCAATCCCTCACGGCTGCTTGGCATTTCTGCTGACATAGACAGCCAGTCATCCATCTCTCCATCCATCCATCCTTCCAGCAAGGCAGCCAATCAGACATCCAGCCAACCAGTCTGAAGACCAACCAGCTGACCACCCAGCCGGCCAGATGAAGAGCGGTCCAGCTATTGGGGTCTGGCTGGTGGTGAACAGATGAGTTCTCAGGACACACAAACACAGAAGAAACAGAGGTGGATTTTCTTGAAGTGAGCTCATATTGTAGCACAGGAGCAAGCGAGACAGCAAATCAATGAGAGAGAAGGAAAGATTAAAAACAAATAGACCAAAGTATGATCACAGTGTCTTCTGTCTTTCACCGCTCTCTGTCAGTGGGAAGAAAAAGATTGACGCTGTTGAAGTAATAATTTATTATGAATCAAATGCTGGTAGCAATGTTGTTAATGGTCTGCAAAAAGAGGAAGGAGAAACAGAAGTGAATCATCAAGACAAATAAGTTGCTATTGAAAAATAGCTGTGAAACTGTCCTATTTGTTTTTTTCTGTTTGAGGAACTGATTAAAAGTAGTACTGTAAGACAGTAATTTTCTGTGTTCTTTCTTGGTGGTCAATGAGAGCGGAAGCCTATCTGTGGCCATATGGTGTTTCTGTTCCTCCGTTCAACCGCTGACATCATCTGGAGTGACACACGGCCGGGTGACTTCCTCCGACTCATTAATCACTTGTGTGTTAACAGGCGCACACACTCTCCCCAATTCCTGTACCCTTTACAGTTCTGCACCACATGTCGCCCTCCCTCGTTAGCTTCCCGGCCTCCAACATCAGCCTCTAGCGCTCTTTCCCAGCTGGCCTGCCCACTTAGCAGTGACCTTTGACCCTCCTCCTTCTCCCACATGAAACCTCCAACCTCCATGCTTTCTCCACCTGCTGCTCACCTGTTGTATGGGGGAGCAGAGATCTGTCTTTAAACCTGGGTGTGTGCGTGTGTGATTTTTATCGAGAAAGGCATCTTGTTTTTAACTGGAACTGGAGCTTTGTTCAAAGTCGAAGTGTGTGCTTTGGCTTTCTTTGACTTGTGTTGTGAACCACCCCCAAAGGCAAGAAGAATAAAAAAACACATGAACATGAGCCGTTGGAGGACAGGTGATACCTGTAGTGTGTTATCTCTGCAGAGATAAAACTGACAAGAAGGATCATCAACACTGGGCTCTGATTGGCTCTTTTGAGTTGAACTTCAGCCATTGGAGAGGCAGAAAGAGATTGGAAGTATAGCTGCACACAAAGAAAGTGAGAGACAGAGAGACACATTTATATGATTTGTTTTAAATTGTGGAAGAGTTCAGATGGTTATACTTATATATTGGATATTGGTGATTACATACAACTGTGCATTACATTTAAAATATTACTAAAGTGGGTTATTATTTACTGTATTAGTACCAAAACTATATCATATCATTAAAGCTCACTGAGTTGAAGTGAATGAAGATGGCAAGAAAAAGATGGGGGAGAGAGAGAGAGTCATAAAGCCACTGTGAGAACTTGCAGTACATTAGTTTTTATGATACTGTAAAAACACACAGATACATCTTTGCAGAATGAGGGGTCTGTGTGATCCACTATGTCAGGGTCAACGGTAGCCAAAACACACATTTAGTGTGGGATGAACCACGGTCTGTGACTGTATGTAAATCACAGCCTACACACACACACACACACACAAAAACCTGCAGACTCCTCATTATAAATAGTCATCTCCACCACCTAAAGGACTCCTTCACTGACACGACAGGTCGTGGGAAAATAAACCCATCAGTCAGAAGGCACAGAGATGACGAACACTGAAATATCAAACTACTCATTTTCACAATACAAAAACATTAAGTGACGAGCTCTGTAGTCAAAGAAACTCAACAAACAAACAACCCCCCCCCGCGCGCGCAAAAAAACAAACATCTCTGCTCAGCTTTGTTAAACTGGTGACTTTTTCCAGTTTGTCACCCAAAAAAAGATTTGCAAAATCAAATAAATACAAAGTTTGCTGTGCAAAACCAGGTGGCCTTCCTAAATGTGTAGGCGTCAGACAATAAATGGGTGGTTTAGCAAGTTAAGCCAAGGTGTGCACAAACTAGGTGTGTCTGTGTGTGTGTTTCCGCTACCCCCACCCATGTGAAGGGTGCTCTTGGGAGAGGGTATGTGCCTGCACTCGTGCCCTCTGGCTCTTCGGCTTCCCTCCATTTTGGCGACTGCACTCTTCTATCCCGGCTCTTTGCTCCTTTCATCTTTCTCACTTGCAACTTTTCCTTTTGTTTGTTTCTTTCTTGATTTTCCTGGGTTAGCACAAATCATCCAACTCGTTCCCCTCTCTTTTCTTTTTCCTGCCCTCTCGCTCTCCCTCTCTGTGCATGTTGGTGTAGCTGTCCTTATTTGGCTTCCCTTCGAGTGAGTGGGAGTGTGAGTATGAATGTGCCTGTGTGTGTGTGTGTGTGTGTGTATATATGTGTTTCCTCCTGACTGTGAGTCACTGCTTGTCTGACTCACGAACGCTAACAAAAACACACAGTTGCCATGGGGACGCACTCACTCACCCCTCCTCCCCCATCTCTCTCTCTCTCTCCCCCTCCCTGTCAGTCTCTGGTTTCTCTCTCCTTGCGGGCACCGCTGCATCGCAGGCAGCCCTGGCACTGTTACATGGGTGGCACTCTAACTTGGGTGGGATGGTGGTGGTGAAGTGGGATACTGAACAGGAACGGAGGACAGAGGAAAGATTCAGAGACACAAAAACAGAGTCAAAGTAAGGCTGAAAAGGTGCAGGTGAAATTGTTTGTATGGAAAACTTAAATTAAAGTACAGGAGCCAGCAGGAGAACAGAAACCTAGGGTGTGAGACAAGCAATCATCTATCATCAGTAGTAAGTAGAAATGTATGCATTGGCTGAGACAGGCTAAACAGAAAGTGCCCACCTGTGGCTCTATTCTCTGCTTTTGCTCTCTTGCTTTACTGCTCTGAAATTGCAGACTGCTTTGAACTGGGCCTGTCCTTTGATGTGCTGGCGTCACAGCTCGGCCTTGCCATAACCTCCAGGGAGCTTGATAATGTGCCCACGTGTGGCATTACATTTCGACAAAGATCGGTAGGGCACTGGATGTACCCACAGCCTCACGCTACCAAGGTTTGGCTTACTTCCTGGATGCTAAATGCTGATAGTGCACCACCTAGTGGACTAGTTGATTTTTGTGATTTAAAAAAAACAAAAAAAACCAAACAAACTATTGTTTCTTCCTAACTGTCAGGTATATTGTACTTGTCCATTTTTGAATGAATGTCATAATGGCAATTAGTGTGCTGGGCCACATGTTAACTCCTGTATATGATGACTCTGACTGACCAACTGATCAAAGAAACATGTCAGATGTTTGTGAGTTGTTAGCAGTTCCACCAAAGAGACATCTTCCCCTCTAAACTTCTCAGATGGTTTCATTTAAATAACTGTTCGAGGCCCAAAGAGGTCAAATTACCCAATATTTCACAAATACAGATAAGATCAGAGAAAAGTACAAAACATGAATACAAACTTATGTAGCAGAACTTTGTTGTTTCTTGTTTTCTACCCCATTAATCATTTCACCCCTCAAATTTATCGACTGGGAACCACTGGACTAAACCACCACACTGTATATACAGTAGTTAAATCCAGCTCCACCTCAACCAGCTACAACAGTAAAATGATGCTCACACATGATGCTTATTATTCTGCCCAATACTTTATATAATACTTTTACCAGTACTTTTACTTTTGAAACTTTGATAATGTTGATCAAACTTCTGCACTTTTACATAAGTAAGATTTTTTATTATTTTACTTGTAATGTAGTATTTTTTACATTCCCCTTCTTCCACCACTGTCTATCTAAGAATAAATACACACAGACCGAATGAAGATGATGACGCAGACAAAAAAATACAACCACATACTGTACACCTCAGCACAGACTATAGAGATACACATAAAAGTGCAGACACACACTCTCCGTCTCTCTCTCTCTTTCTCACACACACACACACACACACACACACACACACACACACCCACTTGTGACCTCTTTTTGACCTTTGTGTGGCCTGAAAGCTCACAGCAGCTGGCTTGTGGAAAACAGGCTGAAACTGAAACTGTATGCTGGCGTAATCCTCAGCAAGAGAGAAACAGACAGAGCGGGGGTTGAGGGGGAAAAAGAGAGGACACGGGACCAAATGAGATATTGTAGTAACAGAGAGAGAGAGACCAATAAAAAAGGTGGAATGTGAGAGAAAGAGAGTGATGGAAAACAAAATGTTGATCATTCATGAGACGTAGTACAGAAGAGAGAAAGCACAACAGACGATGACAACAATTGAATGTATTCAATAACGCCATTGTCACACTTTATTGAAAAAATGCAACCTGCCATATATACTGTATGCTTTTACTGTATATACATCAGCCATGGTAACATAAGAGTTTTTCGTCAAAACATACAGAGTGAGCCCTACTGCACACATAGACTGATGTTCAAGGATGGAGTAAGGGTGTGAATGGGTACAAAAAAAAGACAAGATGTCCACATGGATGACTGACATTTAACTTCTTGTAATGCATTATATCAACATTGCTCGGATTGCGGCATGTATACTTTCTCTCTACACAAACACACACACACACACACACACACACACACATTGTGCTCCAAATGTGTGTGAGCATGTGCATGACAGCTGTCCCTGTATGTGTAATAATCCTCAGTAAGCTCCATGGCTCCCACAGTCTCTTTCACTAGATCCTCCAGAGCATCTCTGACCTCACTGTGTGCTCCTCCTGCACTCCCTCGGCCCGACACAACTTACTCATGCTGTAGCTGATCACATCCCTTCACCCCAGCATACTATCTGCTCTGTGTTTCTTTTATGACTAGGTTCAGCCTCAGATATGCTAGCTGCACTTTTGAGACCTTTGACTCCCTTTCTTTCCTGGCCCTTATTTTATTAAAGGAATAGTTTATAATAGAAACGTTATAATAACGTTAAACGTTATAATAGAAAAACGTTCTGGAGGAAAGTTAGATGAGAATATCTATACAACTCTCATGTCTGTACAGTAAATATGAAGCTACCTGCAAGCAGCTAGTTAGCTTAGCTTAAAGCAGAAACAGGGGGAAACAACTAGCATGGCTCTGTCCAATGGTACAAAATCAGCCTACCAGCAGCTCTAAAGCTCACTAATTAACATGTTATATCTTGTTTGTTTATCTGTACAAAAAAGTGTACAATTTGCGGTTTTACTGTGGGTTATGCACTGGACTGTTTCTTGGCTCTGAGTGGCGACTGCAGGAAGTTACTGCTCCTAACTAAGAAATAGTCAGACACAACCACCATAAAACGGCCCTGAACAAACAACTACTCTGTTTAGTTTAAGTTCCAGAAGGGACCTCTATTTATGGTATAAGTTTGCCCTCTAGTGTACACATCAAGCCCTTCTCCAACAATAAACTCCTTCATCATGCCTTGTGTCCTGAGAGATCTTCCTTTCTTCCACGTTCCAGTTTCCATCATTGTAATGTTAGTGGTGCTTCCCTTTGTTATGCACATGTGAACTGGAGCACTTTGGGAAAAGAGGTTAGTGGTTACTTATTACGATAACATGAATTCTTTTTGAATAAAGCAGGGCTGATCTGATGATCAGTTTAAGTCTATGTAAAAGTAAAAAAAACACAACCAGTACACACAGCACATTCTTTGCTTTGTCAGGGGTTATTGTCAAACATCTGCGGGTCTGCGGGGGCTGGAGGTGGAGGGTCTCAACTCTTTCACAGTGATCTTCTGCCAACTTTGGGCCTCCTCTTACTGATGGGCCAAAACTCCCACAAATATCCACAATCAGTAATGTCACAGTGTCCATAAAACTCTTTAAAATGCAGTTCATGATGATGCGATACGTTTTTTTTTAATAGTTGTTTATACTTTTTTAAATATAAAAATAACTGTCTCCCTCATTAGTTTGAAACGAGTCTCTCGGGGTGGGGTGAATGGGATGATTAAAGTAGAGAAAAAGTGATGGGGATCTAGGCAAATGTGTGAAAACTTGTTTGCAATACTCCATTCTGATAGAAGTACATGTATCGGAAGCTTTTTAAGATGCTCTTCCTACTGAACAGTGTGAAGTATGCACAGTTTTTGCAGTTTGTCAGTCAGCATTTTGAAGAGGGAAAAGTAGCTGTTACAGAGTATCTGAAGTGGCTTAAAAAGTAGCAGCCATTGTACAAAGTTTTCCTTTTGTCACATTTAATTCCAAGAACTAAATATCTTCAGTTGTATGTGGGATCTTGGTTCTTTCTCTAAGAAAAAACATGATCTGTGTAGTAAGACTCCCACAACACAAACTCGTCCACGCAGAGGGCTGCAAAGAGCTCTTATCTCTGTCCTTTGGTGTTTGAAGTGTCCTTGGAGGGGAATGTCTCAAAAGTTGCTGAACAGCTCGTATTTCTTCATCCAGTCCATCTGCGGCGCCTTCTTCTTTTCTTTGGCATGGACCTTCATCTTTTCTTCTGCTGCCGTAGCGCTCAGACCCATCTCTGCAAACGGGTCCGACAGCCGTCCGCCCTCATCATCCGCCAGCTAGACGGGAGATATTATTGAAGATGGAAAGACGTTGAGGGTACTGACTTTCATGTGAAGGACCAAAGACCAAACACAGCATCATACATGAATGCCCACACCCACCTGTGTGCTGTTGCCCTGGCTGCTGAGGTCAGAGTGTGTGGACCTGAAGGACTGTGTGGTGGAGCTGCCATTGACCTGAGGGTTGTGGGAGCCGTTGGATATGGACGGACCATCATAGTCTGAGAAAACAAACAATGAGCACAGATGCCACAGAGTGAAGAAAATATTCTCTAAGCCCATAGATGTGTTGTTTAACACTAGTATAGTCTTTATAATCTTTATATGTAGTTCATATCTAAAGAAATGAGACGTCAGTCAACAAATGGAAGTCTTCTAAGGTTTGTTGTGATGTATTTTAATGTCTGACAATGTTTCATCCTCATCAGTTTAGGAATCAGTGGAGAGCGTGAACACATTTTGATAACACTTTATTTTACAGGTCTATATTTTCTTAATAAATCCCTGATCATTTCCTAGTATGTTTCCCAAAAAGAACTACGTCATTTACTACTAATTATAGGGAAAATCGAAACAGTGTTGAATTGGTTTACTTCCAATTAATGAATGATGAATAAATGAGTTTTAATGTAGCTGTAAATTGATTTGGAAATCAACAACTGCTTTAAACTCAACACGATTAGCTGTTAAATAATTGAAATAGCAGATCTTTGTCTCTGTTTTTCCAATAACTAGTACCAAATTACATCGTTCTCTCCAGGAAACTTTCTAAAAAAAAATGGACCTCCTAAGATAAAATGTTATCCAGATTTGTTGACAACACATAGCCTTTTGTTAATGCTGTCCTACCTTTGAGATGGCTGACCGTGGGGATAACCCCCCTCCTCTTGAAGTGTTCGTCTGTGTCTGGGTCCACCACCAACAGCCAGGTCTCATCTCCCCCTTTCTTTATGAAGGCCACCACCTCTGCGTGCCGCATGCCCTCGATGTTCACACCATTTACCTAGAGAATACAGAGACAAAAATTACTTTTTAAATGGTTTTGTAAGTTGACTGTTACAGCTCTTGGTGCTCCATCAGCACACTACACACTATGATAAACATGGATGGCTTTTAGGTGATTTTATATGCCCTCTGGCAGCCATGTTCACAGGGATTAAGGCACTGTCATCGCTATTGAAAACAAAAAAGAGAAATAAACAAAAAGGTAAAAAGGAGCATTAGTCTGCTTCAGAGAGTAACAATCCCATATTGAACATCTTTTCCATGGAGCGTAGATAGTTGGTAGAGTTACAGTCACTTTTATTTTTAACATAGCACCTAAATAAACTCATTGTTGACTTTTGCACATTAGATCCTCAGCAAATATTTTGCACATCCTGCACTAACTTGTAT
>LKNJ01004046.1:0-36357 GCA_002120245.1 Maccullochella peelii
TATGGCTGTATCTGATCACAAATGTATAGTTTTTAACTGTGAATTGCCTGTTGTCAGTACTGTCGCACCCCGCTCCTCCTCGTATCTTTAATGAACAAAGCGTCTCAAAGTTCTGCGCACTGTTTCATAGTCAAAGCCTACACCTGTCTGAATATTCCCACAACAACGATCTGGCCGACTGTTTCAATTCCTTATGCTTGTCTTCACTAAATATTATTGCACCTCTTAAGACTCGGCCCAAGTACTCAAAGAAAGCAGTAGCCTTGGATAAATCACAATATTCGCAGAAGTAAAAGGGAATGTAGGAAAGTAGAGCGCAGATGGAAAAAAAATCTGGCCTCTACGTACACTACAATATGATGAAGAAGTTACTAATAAATTATAACAACATGGTTAAAGATGCGAGAGCACACTATTTTTCAGAACTAATTTCTGTTCATCAGCATAATCCTAGAATTTTATTTAAGACTGTTGATCAGCTGGTAAATTTCAATCTGGTTTCTGGAAGTATCACAGCACTAAGACTGCCCTGCTCAAGGTTACCAACGACCTCTTAATGGCTGCTGATGATGGCATGTGCTCAGTCCTTGTACTCCTGGACCTGTTGTTAGACAGACTGAGGCACTGGGTGGGGATATCTGGTACATCCTTACATTGGTTTTCATCTTACCTATCCAATAGGAGTTTCTGTGTCTCTGTAAACAACCATGTCTCTTCATTTGGTGTGCCTCAGGGGTCGGTTTTGGGACCAATTTTATTTTCTTTATGCTTCTTCTTGGTCAAATCATTCATAGACATGGTGTCTCTTTTCATTTTTATGCTGATGACATGCAGTTGTACTTGCCTGTTAGATCCACAGACCGAGGAATGCTGAGTTCACTTAACGACAGCCTTAGTGAGATCAAAAACTGGATGTCAAATTATTTTCTTCAGCTGAACTCAGACAAAACAGAGATCCTCGTCATTGGGTCCCAGCAGATGGTAAAACAAATTCTGTCATCTGCTGGTTCCCTTTTGGATCATATCAAACCTGTTGCAAGGAATCTTGGCGTCTGGTTTGATAGCAATTTAAGTTTTGAGCAGCACACCACAATCATAATTTTATCATCTTAGAAAAATTTCAAAAATACGCCCTATCTTAACTTTTAAAGACACAGAGACCATTTTACATGACTTCATCTCATCACGCCTGGATTACAGCAACAGCCTTTTATTTTCCTGATTTTACGTGACTTAATTTTTCTTAGAACTGTCTTTTATTTCCTTTAAAATGTTTTTCTTTTGTACTGGTATCTGTTTTCTTGATTTTATGACTTGAATGTTTTATTTTGCTGTCTTTGTGAAGCACTTTGTGACGTGGATTTTGAAAAGTGCTCTATAAATAAAGATTATTATTATTTTTATTATAAATCACTGTGTAATTAAAAAGTCATCAAGAATCAAACCTCCACACTTTATTTTGAGCATTTGATTAAACGTGGTAATTCCAGGAGGCTTTAAATGATTTATGCATGTACTGTATCTCACATTTGAAACTCTTAATCAGCTTCTTGTACAGTAGGTATATGCATGTGGTGTTGCTGGTCTCTGCCAGCCTTTTCTCTGGCATATTTCCCTGCATTTGGCACTTTGGGAGTGAAAATCCCACTAATTAGGAAGCCTTAATCACTGCCTTTCCCCTCCTCTCCCTTCCCACTCTTTTCCCACACCCACCACTCCAATTTTGCCGTTTTTTCTTCCTCTCTTTTTCTCTACGTCTCTCTCTACACATTTTCCTCACCTCGTCCTTTCTCTTTAACTCTCTGTGGGGTTGATGAGGGAGTTATCCTGCTGTAATTAATGTGGGAGAGGAGTGAGGATCAAGGAAGCAGGAAACACACCTCTGGCTTCCTCTGCACAGCAGCAGCGTGTAAAAACCACCTTCATTAATCAGGCCTCTGTAAATGTAGGTGTATGCATGTTTAATAAGTGAGAGTCTGAGAAAGAGAAGAAAAGAGCGAAATAAACAAAGATTAAGTGCAAGGAGACAACAGCACTAACCATATTTGTTTATTAAAGAGTGTTTTGTTATCTTGCTTTTCCTTTCATAATTTTTCTTTCCTGACCTCTATCTGGCTTTGTCCTTCCACAGTTTGGCAGAACGGAGGTGATAGACAACACCCTAAATCCAGACTTTGTTCGAAAGTACATCTTGGACTACTTTTTTGAGGAGAAGCAGAACCTTCGCTTTGACTTGTGAGTGATTTCCTTTGAAGTTATCTCACCATTGTATCTTCTCTCCTGCTCTCTGTCCTTTCACTGTCATGTCTTTTTCTTTCCCTCTGTTCTGTGCGGATTGAGAGCCCTGCAATTGCCCAATCACAGCTTAGCAACCTTAGGTACAGCAGGCCTGTAAAGCTTTGGATATCTCCACAACTTTTTCCCCTGGGACATGTTGCTTTACGATATCATGTATGTAGCCATCAGGTTTATAATTTAAGAGCCTTTTATGGAGGGTCTCTCGTTTTAAAACATGTCAGCTCATCTACGTAACAGTAACTAAGTAACTTGACATGTGCCCCCCTTAATTACGGTCAAGCCTGTTAAGCTTTCCGTTCTCGCACAGCACATGCAGGTTACGATGACAAATTAGGGCAGATTAACTACTTGAAATTCTAAGTAATTTTTTAAACAATGGGACTTCGATTTTACACAGAAGAAAACAAATAATTTTAGGCCGATAACAGTGGATTCTGTTGGCATATTTTATCAGCTTTAGGTAGCTAGCGTATGCTAATGCTAAAACACCATGAGTTGACCTCCAACTTCAGCTGACTTTTTAATGTTTCCAGCTGACTTGTTTAAAACGAGACCCTCCATTAAGGGCTTTTGTGCTAAAAGGCAGCGGCTAAAGCTACATGTCCCAGGCAAAAAGTCAGCGGGGCTTAGTGGACAGTCAGTTGAACTCATGATAAGTTTTGTGACATGTTGGTGATTTTCATATTCATTAGAACCATTCAAAGTTTTAATCAAGCTGTCTCTTTCTCTCTCATTGAAGATTTCTTAGTCCAATTAAATCGCTTTCTGACTCAAGGGTGGTATTTCTCAGAACATACATTTCAAAATGTATCATTGCTGCATATGTGGTGCGATGTTGGCCAGCTTGAAGGGTTAACTGCCAGCTTTTTACAGGCTGGATTTGAAATCACTTAAACAAGCATTCCCGCAAAGCTCCTTCAACAGAATAACCCTTAGCTCAACACGCCATTACATCCCCTACAGCTATGCCACCACACAATATAAAAATGGATGCAAATCGGCAACTCTATCATTTAATCTTTTTTTCACTTAACAGTGAGAGGAACTCATAAACACTGTAGTGTGCGCAGCCTATCAGCAACATGTTCTCATGTGCCTTTACACATAATATTAGTTCATTTCCGTCTATTTGATTAATCTCCGGGCGAACAGGATCTATCGTTTCACCAGATGTTTAATCTTGGTACATCACATATGCCCCATTTCCCTCACTTTCATAGCTTTATATTCACATGCAAATCAGACCAGGCCCACAACTCATTATTATGGAAGAGGAGAATAGGTCTTCTTGAACCCTTCCCCAATTACTCTGTCCCACATATAGTAACATCTGAAAAGATACTAAGATCCTGTCCTCTTTTATCTCGGCTCATTCTGAATTTTACACACATCATGACCTTTGTCTTTTTTGATGTCTCATGATGTCCGCCCACCTCTTATACTGTGTGTTTAGCAAATTAAAATATTATCGTATCTTCTTTTATTCTGTTATTCTTCTTTCCTCTCTTCCATTTCGTTTTAATTCATACCGTTCCCCCAATTACTGTCATACTATTTCCCTTCTCTAGATGTTTTAGATGCATTATGTTATGTCAACAAACATCTGAAAATCCATAAATGTTGTGTTCTGATAGTGTTTTTCTTCTGCTCCCAGTGATGACAGATCACAAGGGTTCATTTTAAATCTTGCCTTTAAGAGCCTATAAATCAAAATGTCCCCACTTAGATAAGAGTCTCCTCTACAGTTTTTGAAGTAAAATGGCTTTGCTGCTTTCATTTTGTTTCCTTTCAGGTATGACGTCGACTCCAAAAGCCCAGACCTATCCAAACATGTGAGTGCACATATTTTAATCTTGAATTGAACCACAGATAAATGGAGGCCAGTCTTGAGTAAAATCTGAATTATTGGCTTGAGTGGCTCTGAAAATGAAAAAAACAAATATTGCTTGATGGAATATGGTGTTCAAAGTGATTTGAGATTGGCTAAACTCTTTTTATCAGTGGTCTAATGGTGGTCATGTTTATGTTTTTCTGTTTCTGTATGTTTTAACTCAGTGTTGCCTGGTGCATGTTTTCTTCTTGATGAAATAAAGCAAACCCTTTTTATTGCCTGATCATAGAAGTATCCAAATACAAATGTTTATTTCTCTACTTATTCAGTGTCTTTGTTTTTAGACTTTAACAGGGGTTATCCATGATGTAATTGTGCTATAAATATGTAATTTCTATTTCTATACATCTGTGATTGAGTCTTATTTTTTTATTAGTTCTCGTAGTGGTACTGCAGTTATAGGCATTGTGCAATAACTTGATATACAGTCATGTAGAAAAGCTTTGATTATGTAATGCTTTTATCCATTAGTTTCCATTTTAAGCAATATATTACATTACATGATATTTTTTATTTCACCAGTAAAAGATAAGTTGTTTTTTATCCATAAGGCTGGAAACTATGGTGACAGAAAGCATTGACAAAAGTTCAAAATAATCAGTTTTGATGATTATTTGATGTATTTGGATGACCGGGGTTTGCATTTTTTCATCACTAGCTTTAATCCCACCTGAGTACTCTGGGGTTTTAGTTCTGGCACAGCATGTTGTCTTTCCACTCTCACTTCACCATCTTGAGCAGTGTTAGGAGTGCTAGGTATTTGGTATAGTGTTGTGTCTTGGTATATGATGTGCTCTGTTGTTGTTGTTGTTGTCATTGTTGTTGTTGTTGCTGCTGCTGCCCAACCTTTCTGGAAGCCCGCAGAACTCAATGTAGGTCCCAGCATCTCTCTCACTTCTGACACTGCATGGCTGCTGTCTCACATTAATGATCCTTTTCTCAGGAGAAAGGATGGGGTCACTGATCAGAACAAAAAACTGTGCAGCTCTTAACCACTATTGCAGTGTCAAAGGGCTCCACAACGGCCAAATATTCAGTTATTGTGTCTTTCAGCAGTTGTTGTAGCATGTTTTTGTAACATAACACATGACTTTCCAGGCTCTTCCTTATAACAGTGAGTGGAAATCAGTGGGAATAACAGACCAGAGACTCACTGAAATGAAACACACAATAGCCTGATGTTGAATTATTTAGTGTGCCCTGTCTGCCATGGTCAAAGTTAAGGAGTCTTTGGTTTGTCCCACATCTTTGCTGTGATTAGTTCAAAAAAGGATGGTGTTGACACCAACTGTCTGTCCTGTCTAATGTACCAGATCAATGCTGGGCGATACTGAGAGGCTTTGTCTAGTTAAAGACACGATTATGACTGAACCGATGTCACTGTCTCTAAAAAGGGTCTACATTAATGCCCTACACTGTTGTGAATCATGTTTCTTGTCATTGTCCATGGTGCTTTGAATCCCTCAATCATTTGTCTGTTATCTTCCACAATACATTAAACCAGTGGTTCCCAACAGGTGGGTTGCGGTTCACAAGTGGGGTCTGTTCTGAGTGGGTCGCAATTCATTTGGGCAAATTTGTCAAAAAACCCCCAAAAACAAACAAACTTTACTTTAGAATTGACTTCTAGAACACCGCTTTTATTTTGAAGTACCATTTCCCGCTTCATAGTACGTCCTCCTTCTTTTATTGAGCCTTAAGCCACAGTTGTAATTAAGTTACTTTAGTTTTCATTGTGTGTAATAAAATATAAGTGTTTCACAGTGGTTAGCTCCGTCTCCTCCCAGCAAGAAGCCTCTTTGAATCCACTGGTGGAATGGATGGATGAAAATAAACTGAATGGCCGTTAAAGTTGGTCTACTGTACGGGTGGACCATGACCTGATGCCTAAAGGGAAAATTCAGGCCCTGAGGCTAAACTAGTTGGGAACCACTGCATACATAGCCTTCATGGCTATGGCGGTATTTTACTTTAGTATAACAAAATTTGCTTTACTTTTCACACCAAAACTGGATATGTCACATTGTCGAGCAGAGCACAGTAATGGCGTCTTTAAGCAAAATAGACCACTATTTCAGTTTTACAGCTGACAGCAAGCATAATATAAAATGGGTTCATGTGACACCACTAGAATCAATGACTTAACGCTTTTTTTTTTTTTTTTTAACCAAAAGATGTTAAACAAAAAAAACACTATTATCTTTTGGCTAAACATGTGGATGCACAGGCCACATTTTAAACTCTGACCTGCAAATTTAAAAAGGAGCATGATTGAGGGATCTCTCATTTGCATGGATTCCTGTGGTGGTAGAATGGGTGGAATATTCCTGAGTTTAGTTTAAAGTCTGACTGTACTCTGGTTTGTAGTCTTTCCACTTCACATACACCAACCTGTCCTCTCTCTTCCCGCTTTTTCTTCCCATTTTCTTTCCTTCTTTCCTTCCAGGACTTTTTGGGTCAGACGTTCTGTACTCTCGGGGAGATTGTTGGATCACCAGCCAGTCGACTGGAGAAACCACTGGGGTGAGTAAGAGTTTCATTTTCTCACTGCCTGAATACCCCTGACTCCTAATGTGATTGAGGAACACCATACTGTGCCAAGAGGGGAGTTAAGACAGAAGAAAAATGCTTTGGACCCAAATACAGTGACCATTCTCAGGTATACAGCTTATAAGCTTCATTTGTACCGAGAAATTTATAGAAGGAGACCGAAGAGGGAGTTAATTTGTTTGGTAGAGTATGAAGGCGAGGACACAAAACTGAAAGGAACTGAGTTAGGGGCACAGAGAGAGTGTGAGTGGTACAAAGTGAAATGGCAGGAGGATGAGAAGGAAGGAGGAAGAGGAGACACATTGGTGATTTAGCAAGACACGAGAGGAACAGACATTGATCTGACAAAAGAAGGAGAGGAAGGGAGGGGGAGACAACACATCCTACAGATGTTTTCCACAGATAATTATTGTTATTAAAGGAAAGGGTGAAGTGCAGAGCAAAATTACCCAAATTACTGCTCGTCTCCTCAATTTGTGCTCTCACACTGGCTGAGAAAAATGTAGTGTTAATGGGGTATCTTGTAATCTGTCTTTATACATCTATCATCAATCATCATCATCATCATCATCATCATCATCAGTCTGCTGGGCTCTTCAGGTGAAGCCATTTAAATGTGGCATTCAGTGAGATCTGCGGGTTCTTAGCTCTGGATATGTTACCTTAGAGAACATTAAGAGGGAATATTTGAATACTGATATTCAACTTTGAATTGTATGAGATTTTATTGCCATGTACTAGTATTGGTGATTTTGGTGAATGTTCACTATATATATATATATATACATTGCAGAAAAACTGTTGGATTTAGCATTGGCATCACAAATAGGAAAGCACATAGGAATACGTAACTGCAGGGCACAAAGGCTTGCAAAGGAGCCAATATGCCCCTCTTTAATTAATCTCTAATATCTCACCATGTGTATCTGCAGTCCTGTGTGAAAACTTTTCATGAGCTAAGAAAAACAGCCTTGTTTTCAGCTTAGTGACAATGCATCTTTAGCTAATCCAATGGGTTTTGAAATGGTTTATCTATCTTAAGAAGCAGGAGAATTTTCTCAACCCAAAGAGGAACAGATCATTTTTCAGTCTTCTGAAAAATTTTAAATCACCAAATTTGGAGACATGATTTTCAGTGGACAAAATGTTGATTGGTAAAACAAAATCTAGTAGCAGCCAACACCGAACATGTTTAAAATAGAGAACATGGACTGATTATTTTGTTACTTGGAGTATTTGGTTTCATTCCTGGGCTTGTCCTCTGTTTACGCTGCTATTTTTGACACCACTATATAGCATTCATATTAATGTTTCGTTGAGACATGCCGGCAAAAGTGCACATGAAGCATACCAAAAATGTCTGTCTCTCCCTACTTCACACCCCTGATGATGAAACAGTTGCAAAACTGTTGCAAAAACATTTTCTGACACTCTGTGTGTGTGTCTGTGTACTATTGATGTTGCTTACTTAAGGGGACTTTAACAGTGCAAATATAAGTGTGCCTTAAGCTACTATATTGAGAGCATAAACGTTAATAATGTTATTACAATATCAAACCATTTATTTCTGAACTGAGAATCTATATGGAATGGTTAGAAAAGGAAATAAAACTCTTGCCAAATTATTCATTTTTAATTTGAGACACTCTGCAGCTGAGAGATAACACAACTGTTTGCCAAAAGTTATTCTTATGGCAGCCTTTAATCTTTCGTTAAAGGCTGCAAAGGGGGGGGGGGAGCTCTCCTCACGGTAGAAACCTCTGCAGCAAAAATTGTATTATTTCCTCTATAACGGTGCATGTAGGGCTAGTCTTTTCTTTGAAATGGTCAACAGCTACCAAACTAGCAGAACTCTGGCTGAAGCATGCAGATAGTACATCATCAATTTGTTTGACATGGTATTCATTTTATGGCTGTTAATGACTGATCATAGAATGTAGCCTTATGTGTTTATTTTTGGTGGACTGACACAGTTTCATTCAAACACTGACATCTATTAACCCCCAGTGTGATTACGTTCAGGACTTGAGGTTTATGTGAACTTGGATAAAACTTTTCAAGTTATAGGAGAGGTTGTGCAGCGGCTTTGTTTTACCTTCGCTGAGTCACTGAGGTGGATGAGCGGTGAGAAACACATAGAGGCCCACACACACACACACACACACACACACACACACACACACACACACAGACTCAAAGTGATGCATTGCCCTGGTAGATAGTATGCTACACAGTGGAGTTTGTTTTCATGTTTCTGTGGAAATGAAGAGTGATTTATATTTCATTGTTTGGAAATGTCAAGACATTTGTCTAAGCTGTGCTGAGCCAATGACAGAATGTTTTATGCGTTTGCTTTTCATGTCTGTCTCAACCAGTTCTCTGCTCGTCACACAAGACGTTTGGTAGCATTAGGCTGTGGAACTATCCCTCTCTCTGTCTGTCCCCTCCTACCTAAATGTAAGCATTATATCACAAATACGCAACAACCTTGACTTAAGACACACACACACACACACACACACACACACACACACACACACACAAACACACATTCAGAGCTATACACATTTTATTAATTGATTTCATAAATCCTGTTCCTTGGTTAAATGGCATATGAATGCATAAGAGTGTGTTTTATTCTTTTTTTCCCTGTTCTCTTTTCTCTGGCTAATTGTAATGGCTTTAATCTTCCTGAAATGAGTGCTTGTTTAATGAGTCAGCAGCCGTTGTGATTTTCATTATGAGAGAGAGAGAGAGATCAAGTGTGCTTGAGGCACATGGACATCCAGACAGAGACAGAAACACCGACAATGAGGAAGGCACTCAAAACAATCCATAATTGCTATGTCTAAGTCGCCAGGAAAGAAGCATTAGATTTTGCATCTACATGTTCATGTTGTGTATTCTCGTATTACATTCTACAGAAGGCTGAATTGTATTGTGACACACAGAGTAATTAACATTGACTAGCAATGCATGTATCAGATTGCATGGCATCAAAGACTTTGTTTACTGCACTGTATTATTTACAGATTCCCTGTGAGGCCACACAAGCACACAGGAAACACACACAAAGCTATACAAACACAGGCACCAGAGTCAGCTCAAACTAATTTGGTGTACATGCCAGAATGTGTGTGTGTGCATATCTGCATACATGACTATGAAAGCAGAATACAAGCATGATACTCAGAGTCATCTCATGTCATAAAGTTATGAATAACAAATCATTCTGCCTTTGATAAAGTCAATCAGTGAACAGGTAACACAGAGTGAATTCCAGCAACACCTGCAATACAGATTTATAAGTTAAACAAACATGCATCGTCATGTGGGCAGGGGATTAGTAAAGCGGTTCAATCTTACCTTTATATTGCTTCCCTCTCTATGATGAAGGCCTCATGCCACAAACCACAGATTTTTTTCCATTCACTTTAGTACTACAAGTGCTGCTGGAACTTCCCGTTTCCCACACGACCCTGCATGGGCCTGATTTTATCTTAATAGTCACAGACGAAACCCACATTGATTTTATCAAAGGGCTTCAAACAAACCTTGTAAAGTCACAGTTTTACTGGAACACAGCTGTAATTATTGTGCGTTCAGTGCTTTAGACATTATGGAGCTTTGGTACTTAAAAGTCCAGACGTCTGTGGCCTGTAAACAATGTCTGAGTGCCATCAGTAAGGAAGGGTAATTAATGTCATTATAAAGATTTTACTTATTCTACTTAGGTGTTAGTTTCAGGGCATTGTGCATGCTGGCTAACTGGAAGGCTTAGTGGGTCACTTAAATGGAACTGAACCATAATAATTAATTATTATTAATAATTAATGTTATTAGTTGCAACTGTGTTTTTCCTGCTGTGACAAAGTCGTGAAAATTATATTGACATTTTATCAAACCTCCAGTACACACAGACACACAAACACAATGTTTTCTAATGATATTATGATGCACTTTTTTATAACCTGATGCAACACGTGATGTCTCCACTTCCTAAAATGTTAATGAGTCTAATTCATAGAGTGTGTGTGTGTGTGTGTGTGTGTGTGTGTGTGTGTGTGTGTGTGTGTGTGTGTGTGTGAGTGTGTGAGTGTGTGAGACAAAGTGAAAGGAACAGCAAAACAGAGCGCTTCCGACCAAACAAGACATTTGTTTCATCTGAACATCAAAGGCACTCTGCTCTTTTATGATTGCTTCAGATTTTACAGTCTTTCTCTTGCCACGGGCCCCAAATGCATATTTTATTAAAGAGATTAAAATTCTCTTGTCATTTATATTTACATAAAGAAATTATTTAAACTGACAGTGCAGTGACAAAGCTAGCTGCACACGTGCCATTTGGTTAATTTGCTCTTTAATATTTCGGAAAATTTGGAAAAAAAGTGAACGCTACATGTATTGCGTAATTCAAAATGGTTGGATATGTATGAAGTAGTGTCCAATATTAATAAAGAACCAGTATTGACTTGTTTCATTTACATCTGTGGCTAGCTGTACAGTATAAACAATACAGATGCACAAAGAACATGCATACACCATTTCCCACACTTAAACTGGCATTTATAAAAACAGAATGTGCAGTGAAAATGTGCACGCCTCACACATACTTCACAAGTATGTCAGCAAGAGATGTAACAACATAAACACTGGGTGAAAACAGGAAAACAGCTTATTAAGGGCGTGTCTACAATCACGATACAGAGTGTAAGCATATTTCTGCCTTTGTGTAGGTGGAAGAGTAAACAGTTTTTCATTTCTCCCATAATTACTTTGAGAGGTTGTTGTTCAAGTGCTGGCCAGTAACCCTAGTGTGTGTGTGTGTGTGCGCGCGCGCGCATGTCTCAGAGACGACCATTTCACTGCATACATAGCAGCTCACTGTGAGAGGGAAATATGGCCTATTATATTACCAAAAGAAGTCCGACTTCTCCGACAAGCTAATTTAGTATGCTGCTGCTGTTCTGTTCTAGTATGACTGCAAACAAAATGTTTACACAAGTGAGAAATTAATTGTGCAAAGGATTCTTACGTTTTTTACTAAATTTAAATCCATGCTAATTCCTTTAGAACAAATGACACGAAATGAATGAAAGTAGCAGCACTGGACTGCCCTCTACGCATTAAAAAAATCATTTGGCCATTTACCTATTTTTCTTATCCATTATTTATTCTGCGTTTATCCTCTCACAGCGGTATTGCTCCAGGCAGGTGTGTCTTTATGATTCACAAAACATCTGATTTCCGCTGGTCATGGACACAATATTATGAACACCTGTAGAGTCCAATGCACTGCGATACAACAGTTCTGCAACAGGTGCGAACTTTGCGAAGCTTATAAAAAAATATTTTTGTTTAGACTCATGCAGAGAGCTGTTGATTCAACCTTACTGAATTAATTTGGTGATCCCCTGACTTTTCATGTAGTGCCAGCAGCAGGTCAAAATTGTATCCAGTAAAATATCTCATATATATCATATATATCTCACATAATATCTACCAGATGGATTGGCACAAGGTTCCTAGACGTAGTCCCCTTTAGGAGGTTTGGTGATCCCTTAACTTTTCATACAGCACCATCTCATCAGGTCAAAATTTTAATTCGTTCAATATTTTTGTGACCAAATACCTACAAAACTAACAACATTCCCATCAGCCTCATCTGTACATACTTTGTGTTTAGTGCTAATTAGCAAATGTTAGCATGCTAACATGCTAAAGGAATATGGTGAACATGGTAAACATTATACCTGCAAAACAGCATGCTGGCATTGTCATTAGCATGCTGACGTTAGCATTTAGCTCAAAGTACTGCTGTGCCTAAATGCAGCCTCACAGTGACGCCAGCGTGGTTGTAGACTCTAGTCTTGTTATTTAACAGGTGCATTTCGATGCCTCAAAGAAACTGATGTGAAATATTGATCATTTTACTGGAACTCTCCAAGCAACCTGGTCTAGAGCCTGTATAGAACAATCGTATGGTTTTGTGTAGCCTTACATCTTCTTATGTCATTTTGAAGCTATGGTAAACACTTACATTTGAACACTCAAAACTAAACAGAACCCACTTTGAACCATACTTCATATGCAGTATTTATATAGAGCTCTTTATCACAAAAGCGTAAAAAAAAACCAATACAACAATCAAAAATCAGCTACAAAACCGCACAATACAAAAAGGATACAACAAACCAACCTATCAAGCCCAGCAGAGCTTAACCACCAACCGCAAGCCCTCAGCAAAGACAAGAAACAACTAGAAACCTCTTATGAATGAAAAAATTAAAAGATGAAACCTTGGGCGGAGCAATTCAAAGAGGGAGAATACTGTGTTTTTTGATTGCCTTTGTTTATTCAGGGTTGTCCGGCTGTGTGCACGTACTCTTTTTCTGCAAGGCACTCCCTACACCTGCACAGTGAGCATCCTGGAGCTGACCATAAACACAGTAGTTTTCAACCAAAGCCCGCAGAGCAGCTCCACTGCAGCAGATGGGGGTTAAATGGCTCACTCAGGGGCACACTGAAGACAGACAAGCAGCCAGAGAAGATTTATTGTAATTCACTTCAGTTTCTCCTCACAGCATCTCTCAAACTAAAACATTCAGACAGCATGTTTGCTTTTCCGTAACCTTCTGGCTTCTACCATCTATAATCAGCCACTCCAGCATGCTATGTTTGCAGCTTTTTTTACACTTTAAGTTAACACTTGTTTATGCACCATATTCCACTGAAATGGTATTGCAATACACACTAATTGTTGGCTATGTTTTATCAAAGACTATGTGACACTACTGGTTCAGACAATGGATCATGTAACTCTTAGGTCAGTGCAGTGTATGATTGCTGTGTTGCATTACATAGACAGAATACTCAGTAAATGGCATATTGAAGAGAACAGTTACCATGTTATTAGGGACCATGGAGGAGAGGGAGATGTAATTTAGTTGAATTAGTACTATAAAGAAGGAAAGAGGAGTCATGATTGAAAGCACAGAGCAGACATCACAAAGATGATAGGAGAGGGCGATGAGGAGGAGGTGTGTTTGAGCACACTTGGCCTTTTAGCGTTTAGATAGTCCCTGAATGTCAGTGTACTAGCGCACAGTAGCAAAATGAAAGGAAATTATTTGTAAATGAGAATAGAGGTGTGTGTGCAGAGGCCGGATACCCAGCTGAGTATGATGACAAACCAAGCTCCTGACAGAAGTGACAGATGCCGTAGGATATCTGCAACCATAAGAACCCTTGAGACGGGATATTATTCTATTTTCAATATTTATAGTGCATTGGGATTATCGCTGTCAATTGTTATATAGTTACTGTAGCTGTTACAGATCAGACCAGTGTTGCGCTTTCAGAGATTAGAGATCATCTGTTCATTTTAAGGGTCAGTTCACAAAAATTGGTGGCAGATTGGTTTTGCAAACTGTGAAACTTGTGGCACAACCCCCAATACAAAAGAGGTGAATGGAGTTTTCTTTGCGCTCCTTAGTGAACAATGACTTTTAGAAAACTCAACAGCAACATTTCTTTCCAGAAACATTGTCTCGGTTATTCTCAAATCACAGATCTCTCCAACAGTTATCATTGAGATTATTTGTTTGGTAGAAAGTAGCTCCAATGAAACTCAGCTGCCAATGTCAAATGTAATTTCTCAATGCTTCAATGCCTGAATTGTTTTGGGCACAAGCTCATCCTCGCCTCATCATTAGTTGTGGCACAAGTGGATACTAGATACCACTAGGTGTAAACTTGAGTCTAGACAGTTTAAGATTAGTTCTATATACTGAAAGAACTTGCTGTTACCATGTTATTCATCCTTAGTATTGGTGTCCATATATGACTATTAAATCCAAACCCTGCCTCTTTATTAGGTACATATGTTCAATCGAATGTAATCCAATACAACTGTTCTGTCGTAAAGTCTACTTTTATGATGCTTATCACGTTCAGTTTTTGTTGACACTACCATAGATGTGTTAATTCAATGATATGTTTTAGCATTGAGAGGTGTTTCTAATATTCTCATGCATGTAAATGGAAAGGACACAAAATTAGAAACACCTTTCAATATAATGTAGTCCATTACACATCAGACAGTGTCTCCAAAATCTGAGCTTCGTAAAGATAGATTTTATGGCAGGACTGTTGTATTGTATTAGATTGTACATATATAGTCAATAACGTGGCCACTCAGTGTATGTCTGTGTCACAGTATTGGATGCTAGAATGTAAATTTTCACAATATGTCATCTGATAAACAGTGCATGCCTCCCTTCCCTTGTATAGCTGGACTGCCCCGTAACAAATGCTTGAAATTTGAAGGCATTCCTTGTACAAACTGGTCAATCCAGCCTTTACTACACAGATGCATGAGTGAGTGTGTTCAGGGCTGGGAATGCCTTCAACATGTATGATATTATCTTCAGTTCTCAGTAAGCTTTTTCCAACCTCACCTTCTGCAAAAAACACAAGGCAAGTAGATCTGATGCTTCTGTGGGTTTCACAGCATTTTTCTTCCAAACTCTTCAATCCCACATAGGTATCAAAATATTTTTCTTCACCATCAATACTGAAAATGAAATAGCTTAAATCACCCATGAATTTGCACGACAAAAATAAAATCAACTATCACATATTTGGAGTGCTAAATTGTGGGCTGCTTAGATAATTGTGAAATGCGCAACATTCTGAGCTACTGAGAAGCCACACTGCGAGTGGAGGCTGCAAATATGGCCTTAAGCCATGCCTCAGTCCCCCAATGTAGTGTTGCCGATGTGTTTGAGCTCATGTGGTCAGGGAAGGTGAGAAACAGAAACACGTATGGGGAGATGCATCAGAACCTGATCTTTAATATTAAAACTGTACATGTAATGTTCAAAACTGAATTTGCACTTTTGTTGTTACACCATACTCCATTTGACTGTGCCACTGTTTAGTTAATATTTTTCTGTTTTATTGTCATGACCCTGGTCCCTGATGGATCCTTTTACTCCTGAAATCATTTTCATCAATGCAGCCAGGGTTGGATCCTCCTCTGCCCTCTTGACTTCTCTCAGACCTAATTTTAACTTAAGGCTTGGGCTCGAGATCCACTTACACTAGTCAGAATAATGGATGCTTCTGGCTTATTTCCCAGTTTAATACAATTGATTTATTCGTTCAGTAAGATTCAGTTCAGGCCTACGATCTGTGTACAGTCTGGCTGTGAGTTTCTGAGACTTGTTGGCCAGTGTTTTCTTTTCTGTCTGCAGAAGAGATGCCTGTGTCAGCAAAACAGTGCTTCATTATTCCTACAGATGCAGTAATACATACTGACACCTGTAAGTCATCCAACTCAGTCACACCCCTCAACTATTATCCACTGAGCAGCCCTGCTGGGTAGTTGTGCCTTAAGTGCCTTGCTCAAGAGCAGCTACGCGATAGCTGTTGGGGAGAGGGATTTTCAATCACCTTATTTTCCCAGACTTCTCCGGCAGGTTTAAAAATTGAACAATTTGATTCTCTCCGCAGGCCAGGTGTGTCTGTCTATGTCTATTTCGTTATACTCATCTTTTTCCATTCTCTGCTTCTCATCTCTGCTCTCTCTATTCCCCCCTCACCTCACCTGTCATAAAACCGCACATCTCTTTCTGTTGGTATGGCTACCAGCTATTTCTAACCCAGGCTGCGAGTGCGCTGTGCTCCGCTGTGCCTCATCAATACCTATCTACGATATGCAGATGAACACGAACACAGGTCCTGAGGAAAAAAAAGCCTGTGGTAACAGCTCCAGTTGGCATCTTCTCTGGGTGACATTCTTGTGTGATAAAGCTCTTGTGTATTTTTGGCTCCTCTGGGGGAAAAAAGTGACATTTTGTTCTGTTTATGAGAATGAGTTTTCAGCTTTGTGAACCCTGGATTTTATGTTGTTGGCTGCCTTTGTGGTTTAATTATTTGGCTTGTAACAGGTGCAGTTTCAGATAGCTGGTGTTGCTTTATACTAGTCATATGCTTTGAGACTAGTGTTACCATAGTGACTGGGCCTAGTTTAGAGGAATCGATCATGGAGAATTTTACTTCTTTGCGTGTTCATGTGTTTGTGAGTGTTTTTTAAGGGGAGATTTACTAAATTAAAATGCTGTTTAATAATGATGTAAACTGGGAAGGTTTTAAAATGCATTTCACAAAATAACATTACATGCCTTGAATTTCTTAACATTGTGCCAAAATTCTTAGACTAAATGACTGTAAGTTGCATATTTGGATATTTACTTCTCACTCTAAACTGCGTCAATACAACTCTGAAACACATGTACACTCATGTATGCTTATTTAACTAAATTCATCCCTACATTTACAGAGGATTGGTAGCTACATTTAATTTATTGCTTGGCCCCCTAAAACCGTTATATTTGGAAGTTATGTTACAGCTTGCAGTGACTTCCTGTTTACATAATTTATTGCTTTTGATTGGACAGGACTACAGATGTTTCTTAGCAACAGATTTACACATTATTAAGGTCTGTACTAGCTAAGACTTTCCATTGCTAGTTTTCCAGTTTTAATGGTGCAACTTAACTTAGGTAAATCACTACTTTGAAACAAGCTAGTAGTCACTAAGAAACAAAGTTGGTATGAATTTATGAATAGCTGGTGCAACCTGATTCCAGACCTCTAAATTGCTGCCCACATCTCAGATTTGTGCCGCAATTCATAAAGCAACTCCCCTACGTCACTCATGAAAAGTAGCGACAGAAAAATGCCTGACAAATGGGCACAAAAGGGCAGCAAGCGTGGATGACATCAACACAGCTGTACATGCAAGTTGCCTTACACAAATAACAACTCTTAAATCAATATATTTCTTTGATCTTGGTGATAAATGTTAAGTGAGCTACTCCTAGCAACCACTACAGCAGCTTATGCGTCGACAGGAAGTGAAGTGGGTGGTACAGATTTGTAATTTGCTACGAATTGGCTAGGGCAAAAAACACCAAAAATACCTCCCTCTTCCAACAAGAGATCAGTTAACATGAAGGCTATGTCAGGCAGAATGAATGAAGTGAAAAGAAATGGCAATTCACTCTGATTATCAGGCTAGGTGCAACCCAGTCCAGGTCCTCTAGAAAGCTAAAATTCACATAAGCACGCACCACCGACCCCCTGTTACCAAACATAGTAGACTAAGTATAAAGACAAAAGAAAGACAAGTTTAAAAACAAATACAAGAATACAAGAAGAGCAAATGTGAGCACCAGTATGTGGACAATACAATCCCATCTGTAAGGATTCACCCCCAAATTGTCTAAAGATACACACACATACACACACATCCATCTGTGCTTTCCTCCTCTGGCATGGTGTGCTAATGGAGGTCTGGAACAGTGGACTGATAAAGCTGTCATGCCACCTCCCTCTCTGCTTCTTCTTTCTCTAACACAGAGTGATAAATCAAGTCTCTCCAATGGCATCACTTCCACAAAGAGACTTCTGTCTGCTAACACATGCGTACACACAGACATGCACACAACACACACAATCATCACAGACAAATACATTAGATCTGTGCTCTTCTGCTCAGGCTTTGAGAGTGGCTATTCATAGCTTATAAAACACAATCCCCTCACCTATCCTTTCTTTTATTCTGTATGTATCTTTCATTCTCTCACTCTCACCCTCTATCTCTCTCTCACACAGTCACTCACACACACACACACACGGATTAGACTACATTCCACTGGGTCCAGCAGCAGTGCTTTGCTCGCTCTCTGGGGAAACCTTCATTGGTGGCCTGGGCCGCTGTCACAAGATTAATGTCTGTTCTGGGAATAACGGCACTGCAGAAGTTTCCTTCGAGACAAAGATTATACAGTAAATATGAGGTATAAGACTTATTTCCTTGGGGGGGATTTCAGTGGTCAGAGAAGAGTAATGACCAAGAGTGTAATTACTACTAGAGGGCTCCTTTTCCACATGAGTACCTAACCTCTTCCTCTCCTTCCTCTACGCTCTGCCTGTCTCTCTTTAAGGTCTCAGCTGATGGGAAGCTGGTGTTTGTTTGTTTTTTTTCCAAGGCTGCAGCTGCATCCGTCTTCTGGGAGGTCTATATTGAATATGGTTGCAGCAGATCTTTGATGAAGGGAAAATGGGCTACAGATAGCTCTTTACAATCTGGTCACAAAGTTGGATTCATGGCAAATTTGGTAGCAAGTCACTAGATTTCTTCAGCTCAAGGTGTCTCGGTATAGGCTTGTACAAATTACAATAGAATTGCAGGAGGTTGACAGAGTTGAGTCATTTATTACTGAATGATTCATTAGTTCGTAGGTTTCAGGCTTTTAAAACCCACTTTTGCATTAACTAACTACATTAGTTTGTGGGGTAACTATGGGGTTAAATGTTATGTAAAATAAAAGCCCTGTTCACAACCGCCACATAGTATTTCTCCACTGTGTGGAAGCCGGTTTTGGATGCTTAGCTCGATATCATGTATGCAGCCATTAAGTGCGTAGTGAAAATCCTTTTTACAGGGTTCTTGTTTTTAAAACAAGTCAGGTGGAAACCGCGGAAGGCGTTTTAATCCAACTCATGCAGCTAATGGTAGCTTAATTCCTAGCTAGCTACAGCTGATCAAATCTGCAAGCAACACTAGTTGCAAGTGCAAGATTTCTAGTGTTTCCATGAAGAAAGGAAAGAATGTAAGGAAGAAAAGAACGAGGGAAGAAGTATTTTCCACCACCCCCTCCCAGCTCCTGTTTTACAACTGACAGGGAAGTCTTAAGATGCTGTGATGAAAAGTGACGGCTGTAGTGTCAAGGGCAGCTCGCGTCGAGGGGCTAGGTGAAGTGAAACGGATGGTTCAGGGGTGCTGAGCTCCATGGAAATGTACTCAGCAGAGAGGGGTGTGCCCCTCAGGAACATCTCCAGTTTGATCCAGGAACCTCTCCGATAGAAAAGACTGAAATCCAAGGGAAAATGTTTGAACACTGCTTTGCTCTAGCTTATGCATTAGAAGTTGATAATAATTCCATGATTGTAAAAAAAAAAATCAAATTTGGGAAAAAGACCTCTTTATGAAGTGATACTGATTGAAAAAATAGTCCAACGTTGTCCATTAGCAAGGCCGAATCCACAGATGGTGTGGTGAGGCACAGACTGTTTAGCTCAGTTTTCTGCAGTTTCCATTTGCTACCTAGTAGCATAGTGAACGTAAAATGTTTATTTTGCCTTCTGACACTGTAATTATATAATTATCTCACAGCTATGAAGTTTTTCTCATGTTGTGAAAAGGTACACGAGTTGGACATATAAGGACATTACAATGCCATAGGTTAAAGTTTTGTCGTGCATGGGAGAAGTTTGCCTTGAAGGCTTTCTGCCAAATCCTTTCTAACATAAATCCAACCCCTTTTCCTCCAGCCAATAGAATTAAACAAGGCTTCAACCGCGGAAGGCGTTTTAATCCAACTCATGCAGCTAATGGTAGCTTAATTCCTAGCTAGCTACAGCTGATCAAATCTGCTAGCGACACTAGTGGCAAAATTGATGGCTGATGGCTGGATATTGTGCCTGTCGACCTCTGTATGAAATCATTGGAGGCATTGTTTCAAATATTCAACTTCTGGACAACAGGTGTTTCCTACATCACTGTAAAGTCCATTCTCAGTGTATGTGAGCTGGAGGCTTCAAGTTTCCACATCACACTTTTGCAAGTTGAATATTGGGCCAGAATGGGCTTCAAAACTATTTGTGATGTCACAAATCTTGCTTGTAAGCCCACCCCTGACAATGGGATTTTCAGTGAGCACAAAGAAACCTTCCACTTTCAGCAGATGAATGTGAAAACATCAATCTACTGTCAAACTCTGCACATACATCATTCTGTACAGTGAAGCTCAAACATTCAACTGTAGGAAGAAGAACATATTTTTGAGCGTTGGGGAACTTTAATTGATTTGATAGTGGGAAGATGTAACAGATGCTGTAATGCATTTTATATCAGAATTACACTTTTCCTTCCTGCACTTCTGGGACATAGTGATGCCATATTTTAGTCAGATTTGCTTATGCAACATGACCATAATTAAATAATTAGCCTATGTTAAATAAATAAGAGCCTATATCAAACACAAACACATAAATGTGTAGAGAAGGAAAGAAGCAGGGAAAACAATTCTATGTGACTGATTCAACTCTCCATTCATTTAGAAATCAGCTCTATGCCAGGTCTATATCTTTTTACATTTCCTAAGCGATAAGTATGACTGACAGACACAAAACGTAATATCTGCCATGCTAATTCAGTGGCTTTGTGGCAATAGAAAAAAAAAAGGAAACCTTGGAGCAGTTGTTTATGGTTCATGAGAATATCTGAAAAATAATAAATGAGGGGAGCATGATAAGATGTTAAAAAAAAAAAACATATTTCCTTTTTTGTGACAAAAAATAGAACATTGATCTGGAAAGATGACAAGGATAATAAGAGTTTTGTGTCTGGCTGATGAGTTTAATTTGTTTTCTTGACCCAGAGTTTGATTCATTTACCTCACTGCAGAATTCACTCTAACATCATTTAAAGGTGGGGTAGGCAGTATTCTTTTGGCATCATTGGGCAAAAATTCCATAATAACCGTCCAGCATATTGTAATTCAATACACTACTGTCCCTCCACTTGGCTCTGTTTTTAGGCTTCAGAAAATCTATCCCGTGACGGGAGACTTTGGCCAATCATAGGTTACTTCAGAGAGACGGTGCGTTCGTATTGGCTGCAACTTGTGAAGAATTTCCAATACCTCCTTTACCAAGATTAGCTGAGATGGCTTAAGGCACTCCTTCCGTAGTAACTACAGCTCAATTGATACTTTCTGCTTCTGCATAGCTATGAGGGTCCGCGTTATGTAAATTGTCATCTGCCCATGATCATATGAAGCCCAAAAATTTGTCGTTTGAACCACATATGCTGTCTGCGCATGTGAGACCATGTCTGTGTACGAAGACGATTTGGCCTAATTAACACATTAGGGGACATGAGGCAAAAATTAGCTGAGAATAAGTTTATTCACTATGATTTCAAGGTAAACAGTAAAACTACAGCATTTACATTCCAAAATCATCTACCAGGAATGTGCACTCGCCCACATTTGCCAGCACAGTGCATTGCCGGATGACGACAAATTACAAAAGTTGAGTCAGTTTCAACTTTTTAGCCGGGTGACCCTGCATTGGCACTGCCACTGTGCCAGTGTAGTTGTCTCATTGAAATGAATGATGTGACATTTTTCCACACAGCACTATTGTCAGTCTGAACATGGCCGGACTGTTGTGCTCATCCTGGTTGTCATCAGGATCCTGAAGCAGGTCGCATAACCCCTGCAGACCCATTCAGAGCAAATGGCAAACAGGTTTTTCCTGCACCGTTGCTTTGAAGCGACATGGGTGTTTGTTGTCTGGATGAGAGCTCATCCTGTATTGATACCCTTGTGTCTAATAGCTCTGAGCAAAACCCTGTTTCCTCTTCCTGCAGGCAGCAATTGATCACGACTCACTCTCTCCAAGCTGAGCCATCTGTTACGAAAACAATTTTTCTGTCATTGTAGATGGAGCCATCGATCAACTTGACAGATGAGGTTTCCTGCACTAAATTAATAAATTCAGGAACACTAGTGAGGATTAACTGTTTCATCAGGTTACAGTCCACTCTGAACTTAAACCTTGGAGTCATCTGCTTGGTAATCAGCAGACTGAATACACAGAACACACCACTCCCGCACTAAGCCCAGCCTGTTTAAACATTTGGAGACAGCTAGTTTGGCAAATAGCGTTGATTTTCCTCCAAAACGAATCTGAGCACTCAGCAGTACTGATGGCAAACAAAGCATTACAGAGATTGGCTGCCATTGTTACGATGCTAATTGCCTGAGGTGTCATTTGCTCCCCAACAGAAAGAGGGATAAAAGCTTGTTTTTTTTCTCCATTTCACCTTCTCTGTTTGTGGCTATAAACAAAGGAGAAGAGAGGGAAAAGAGTCAAAGAAAACACATGTAATGAAATTTGTCAGGCCTGGTTTAATGTGCTCCTCTTTGAATATTGACTTCTTTTCAACACACCTTTTCTCATCTGGCTTGTTCTGAAATTACATTTCCAGATGTTTGCTTTGACAGCTTCTGCTCTGGCAGATGAATCAGCTTTAGAGGGAAATGCAATATTAACCACAAACTGAATAATAAGACACATCAATCAAGTACCACTGCCCATAATTACCACATATCTATCTCTAACTGCCTTTATTTCCAGGTATGAATGAGGCTTGCTATAAACCCAAAGGTCCTCTAACTTGAAAGACATGGCAGTTGTTTTTTTTTTGATGCAGTGTGTACTTCATTTGAAGCATGATGAATGCTGGTTCACTCTCTCTCAGACAGAAGCAGAACAGAGAAACTACAGCAGCCTTTTCAGTTCATTTCTTTACTTTGCTGGGTGGCTGCTCACTCTTTCCCTCTTTTATTTGATTAATGGCACCGTCTCTCTAGTGGCCATTGTAATAAAGTCAAATGAGGTCTCGAATGGCTGAGGCTTTGTAGAATCAGCAGTGGGTAATTGAGGAGGTGGATGTCTCAGGCAGGGGTCTGTGTCTGTTCTCTGTCCTTACGGCAATGAAATAGTGTTTCACTTTTCTCTTTGGCAGAGTTAGTGAAGTCAGTAATTGTGTTAGAGCGGTGCTGCTTCGCTGCACATTGTTGTACGTTTAGATGGTTGTGCTCGTGTTGGGTTTGAAAGGTTACATAGCTGGTGGTGTGGAAGAAACATGCCTCCTCCCTGAATACATCAAAGTGTGCTCAGTTTGTTTCCTAAATAATACAGTGGCAGAGGAGTGTTAATTGAAACGTCGTAATCCACAGTATCTTCTTTAACCAACGCTGATGTTCCCTTGTCAGAGAGACATGTTTGGCTTCCCACAGTGAAATCTGGCGCAGGAATATCCTGAGAAATCCTGCCTGAAACCTGGTCGTCTTCAGTATATCCTTTCACCAGGCAAGATTTTACTCTTTTGTGTGTAGATACCATGCTTTATATGGGATTGTCTGTAACTTAATGTGTAATAGGTGTAGCAGAGCACTCCATTCCTACTGGGAATATGGCTCACCAGTTTCCCCATTCTTTGGTTCAAATTCAGTCCATTCTGCAAAAACAACACCCAGCCAACAAAGCACAGCTCCACACACACGATATGACCTAAAGGTAGACTGGAGAAGGCAATTCATGTCAGGTCTGACGTTACAACCTGACTGACTGTTTATTGTTCTATTGTGTCAGTATTTGACAGCGTCAATCAGAATTTCCTCTCTCTTCCCACTCTCACTGAAGACATTTATAAAGTATTTGTCATGTGTTGAGGTGTCCATGTCTTCTCTTGGTGGATTTTTTAAATAAGCCTATTGCGAAGGCCACAGAAGTTTACGTCACCACATGTTTTTAATCCAGCAGGGTTGAGACTTATGGGAGGTTTTAGGATAGTGTCTGAAACTTCCAAACTCATTTGACAACATTATTGCCGTAAACAGTAAAAAATGCCATCATACACTGGACAGGACCTGCTGTGAGCCATTAGGAAAAATACAAATTCAAGCAAAGGGTCAATGAGGGAGGCCGTGAGGTAAAATTGTGTAAAAATAATAAACTGGTGGTGGTCTCCTGTGTTGTGTTGCAGTGGTGCTGAACGGACAGCTCCTGTAAAGTGACTTTATATGAATGTTTCTGCTTTTGTATTCTTTGCGGCTGTCAAGTGTTTTCACTGTCACTATCTTGATGATGAATTTTGACAATCACTCACTGGGTTTCAGCTTGAATGTATAATTAGAGTGGTCATGTTAGGCTGGACAGAAACTGAAAAGCTAGATGCTGCAGATTGGAAACAAGCACCTTAAACAATTACCTTGTAATAGCTCCACATTTCATTTACTGATGTGCAAGAGCTTCTATTTTGCCATTCTCTATCACCCACCGATTGCTACTTGAAGTTATTCCACCTAATGCCAGTCAATGAAGCTGATAATTTTGCCGCTCAAAACACATGTTTAGAGATCATAACCATAATTGTTTCCTGGGAAATTTCCCCGTTCTTTAGAGGGAGGACTCAGTAATTGCATGTGTATCTGCATGTGTAATTGTAATTGCATATTACATGAGCAGCCATAGGGAAGGACATGAGTGTCACAAGAAAATTTAAACTTAATCAACAGAAATTCTAAGAGAAAACACTGCAACACTGTTTTACCTATAAATTGATTTCTTGGCAGAGCACTGCCCAGTACTAATTATCACTTCTAAATGGTGGTTTTAACCACCATTTAGAAGGTTGGAGTAAAACCATTTTCTAAGCTGTTTAAGGTGCACAACAAATCAACATATGGGAGCTAAACACAAGCTTTCAGAGATATTAAACTTTGTTATCACACACACTTGCCCTTTCATATAATGTGCTGTCCAGTAACTCTAAGCTCCAAGACAACAGATGTTTACATATTATACTTAATGAGACAAACTCAGCAGGAACTCATGTCCCAATTGCCCCCGTCCTCGGTCCTCCTCATTTATCACTTTCCTTACTTAAAATTCAGTAGTAACAGTGTATCATGTTAATACTTCTCACACACTGCATGCCATAGATAGGAGTTACTTGTATTGGGATATGTATATGGATACATACCCCAATTACAAGTGAATTTAAAGTAAATCCCCACAGAATTTCCTCTTTGGCTCATTAGTCTGAACAGAAGCAAAAATGAGTTGAAAACACTAAAGCCCAAAAACTTCTGCTTTTCCTTATTGGTATCACTACTGTCATGCTCTGTTGAGGGTGCATCACCAATGCAATCAAAAGAGGATGAGAGACAAGAAAGGGCAATAAGCTCAATAAGGTAGCAGATTTTGTAAAGAACCTCCTATGGAAGAGCCAACCTTATTGCCAGACAAGAAAGTCGATATTGGACGATTCAGCAAAACCCCATATTACATTAGTAGTACATTAGATTACAAGTCACGTTTTTGTTTTGTTTTTACGTCCAATGCAAATACTATATGGTTGTGGTTAGGAAAAGATTGTGGTTATGCAAACTAAATCATGGTTAAGGTATGGTTAGGGAAAGATCATACATGCGTTAAATTGAAACACAAACGTTAATTGCATGGTTTGATGGGACGTGAATGTGAACAGTCCCCTGCATGAAAGTTGGACTCCACACCCTTACTTTGCTATATATAGGGCACACTACTTCCTGCGTAGGCACTGGACATGGGCACATGACATAAATCGTGAGGTGTAGATTCATATGGATGAAGTTCCTGGGGATACTGGGCTGGAATGGGATAGTGATCAAAAACAGGCCCTACAGTATGTTAAACAGAGGCTATGTTACAACACTGTGTCTGTGGGCTTCTGCAATGGGCCAGAAATCATACACCTCCTTTGGCAATGACTATGTTGTTTTAATTTGTAAGTGTAAAGTGTAATTTTCTTGCTCTGCCTCTATATCTCCTTTACCTCTTAGACCCTTTATTTTACCCTTACGTTTCTTTACATTTAGAGCACGAGTTCCAATATGAGTTCCAACACTTCACTGAAGCTATGAATCTTAACACACCCAAGATGCCATGTTTTGTGGTTGCACAATGACATCAAATGGAAATATTCACATTGTCTTGTGTATCTTTGTATACATATTTCCCCAAAATTACTGTTTTTGTATCTTTGAAGCTTTGAATTCTCAACAAAAATTTAAAGTTAAGTTCTTTTGGCTGCACAGCATGACTTTTATCTCATCCCAAGCACAATGCAAGCTGTCCACAGATGTGGTCTGACTCATTAGACTGTACAAAGAGAATCTAACCTGACAGTGATAAATGCTGTGTCGAGTTAACTGTTCTTCAACCTCATCCAGAATTTGTTGTAAAAGTCTGAAAAACACACACATCTGTCAGTTGTGTTACATTTTCCCACATTTTTGTTGTCAATGTCATGTTTGTTACTATATTTTCCAACTATTACCTCTCAGCTCTATCTTTCACTGTATAAAGTTTTGTTTAACTGACATTTATATTGTTTGCCAAAAATGTTTGTTGCACATTTTTGAACAGCAAATCTCTTTCCTTTGCCATAAAACACAATCTGTGTTCAATATGTTGTTTCCTTTACAAGATAACCCAATTTGCAAAGATTGGTAAGCAAGTGTCTAACCATAGCAGGCAGTATTCATCATCACTAAGTGTATCCTAGAGTTTTCAGCATCCATTCATCTTTATGCTTCTCAAAACACACCTGAGCATTTTAATGGCAGCCAATAATCACCATCTCCAATAGGATCCTTAAAGAACTCCCCCATGGCGCTTTTGCTTTCCTGCCTCCTACTCAGCTCGGTCACAGTGTGCGGTTTGTGGCCTGAAGATCAGTAAAAGCCACCATAAGACTAAACGCTCTGCCTGCTTTTATTCTTGATCACCATTTTAGACAAAAGCTGTGGAGTGGAATGGATTAGGTGACCTGTGGGTGGGAACCTGGCAATGAGACAAACCTGAACACTGATGCAGCTGGAAGGCAATTCACTGACCAACGTGCAGCATACTCAATTGACTGTGTGCACTGTGTAAGTGAGTTTTTGTTACAAAAACATGTGCGTATAGTATTTATTTTCATAATACATTTTGACATACATGGCAGCGGACAGAGGCAACCAGAACCTCATATACAGTGCAGACTAAAGGGTCACTTCAGTGTGCACAGATAAGTTAGATAACAGCTGTTTCCAGATGGTTCTGCTGGATGGTGAGTCTTTGGGGAATTGGGTAGAAAAGGTGCCAGCTCTTGCAATGAAGCTGCTTCAGTTTTGAGAAATGCATCCAATGCTCTTGTCTCCTCTGGAGAGTTTCTGCAACAGATGGTTGTCTATATGTGTAAGGTTGGTGGCTGTCTCGTTAATCTCATCCTTATCCAATCTGGAGTCATGCAGGTCCTTATTGTCAGGCAGCTGACAGAAAACGACATGTTGTGGAGTGTGAACAACATTTAGTTCATTTCAACTGTACAATGCTTTCTGTTACTGATTTAACACTGGACTAATACAAATTGGGTGACATTGAGCTTCTTATTATCAGCAGAGAAGAGTTCCTTTTCTTGATTAATCAGACGATGTTCTCACTCTGTTTGATGGGGTCATTGATGGTAGTCCACAGGAACGTGATTGCATGGTTGAGTGAACCTGCTCCTTTACCTGACATTGTTCTTCTGGCTTAATGAGCACAAGGCTTCTACTGGAATTGAACTACTGTCTGAAAACCTTCAAAAGAATTCAGCTGAAGGTGATGACAGCACCCCATGTTGTAAAGTGTGCAGCCTGTCTCTTGTGCATGAACTCATCCTTGTTAATGATGAGATCCACAAGGGAAATGTCATCTGCAAAAGTTAATCATTTAACTGATGAGTGGCAGGATGTAAAATCATTTGTGTAGCAAGAATTGAGGTGGTAAACATATTTTGTTGTAAGATCAAATCGAGTGGGAAGTACATGTCAGGTTCTAACTCAATAAATTGGTCAGAAAATGCCAGTAAATTGAAGGATGATGTACCCTTTTCTATTGGACAGTTCTGAAGTAAGGCATTGAGTGTGAATCTGAAGTTCTCAAGTTCATAAAATGGTACTGGAGCAAGGAATGTTCTGGTGTCCAGAGATAAAATCAAGGCCACAGCTCATTGTTACACATCAGAAATTCCAGTCAAACACTCGAACTGAGACATATTCAAAGGCAGGTCCCAAGAAATAGGGCTTCATTATGTGTGAGCTAGGTGCTGCTAGCCTGAAGCGAAAATGGCAGAGAACCTTTATTTTCCTTGTGAGCAGAAAGTACTTAGATCTTAAAAAGGACAATTTCAGGTGATTTGGGTGTTTGCCTATTTCTTATCATTTTCATAGGTGTTCCCAAAATGGAAAATATAATGGCTTTACCAAACCACTCGACTCACTGTCTTACAATAAATCCAAATAGAAATCCCAGCAAAGAACAATTCAGACGACTTTTGGGGATTAATGGTAATTAATGTAATTTAACAAAAGTGCCTGTCTTTACGCATTCAACATGCCCAGTTCCTTGTGTCCTGTTATGTTAGTCTGTGTACCTCGTACACCCATTTGTACACCTATTGTGTACAGGTATGATGGCTTTGGTCACCAGCAATGGAAAATGACAGGCATTTACAGAATGCAAATACATTGAAAGGCTATTGTTAAAATAACACCTTCTTCACTGTTGCTCACTGAAAACGACATAGCTGAAACGTCTGTGCATTTTTTCCCCATGTGCTGAATGTACAACCTTGAAAACTGAATAAAGGCAACAACCTAATTGATATAGGTGTGGGAAGCCTTTTTGTACTTTTTGGTTCCATGCACCCCAGCTCTCTCTCTTTTTTTGTCTTTTTTTTAGCTCTAGTACTTGAGGTTTCTCTGAAAATCTGAAGGGTTCAACTTGTTTGCAAAACTGAAACACCTGACAGAGCTGTTGTGTCGTGCTGTCTTTTAAAGGCTCAATTCATTCTTCAACCTTTTTGCCCTTCTCCCTCCTCTCATTTTTCTGTATTAATCACTTGTGAATTTTCCAGGCTGTCAGTCGAGCTGTTGCACAGAGGGAATCAATGAGGGGCTATTCTTTACTGGAGATCCCTTCGGTAGAGTGCTCTTCTGGAAGGCCTCCAGCACAATGCTACTTTCAAGAAGTCTGATTGTGTACAATGGCCCTTAGCCCTGGACACAAGCTTTTGTGCTTTCAGTTACTTGAACCCTTCTTTGATTAGGAAACAAGGGTAGGATATGTATGAATTAATATATGAATGAATGAATACTGTATACCTGTAACTGTTCCTAATCGAACAAGGGTTCAAGTAATTGTAATCCCGACTGAAATATCTCAACAACTACTGGATGGATTGAGATGAAATTTAGTAAACATTCATGGTTCCCAGAGAATGAATCCTACTGACTTTGGTGATCCCTTGACTTTTCCTCTAACGCCACCATGACATAGACTTTTGTGGTTTTCAGTGAAAGTCTATACAACTTTTGGATGGATTGCCATGAAAGACATTCATCTCCCCCTCAGGATGAATTGTAATAACTTTGGTGATTCCCTGACTTTTCATCTAGCGTCATTATCAGTTCTAAATTTCTATTTGTCCAGTAAAATGGTATCTTAATGGCATACAGTGACACACATTGTAAGCTGGGAAGAGAACAGAGAGTAGCTACCTAATTTGCCCAGTAGTTCCATCCTTTTCAATCCTCCCTCCTTTTCTTGTCCTTCTCATATCCCCCTTGGCGAAATTAATTTAGCCGTTCCTTATTCACAGCAGCTTTGTTAGTTTGCTTTACTCTTTGACTCCCTGAAGATTTCTGTAATTACATATTCTCACCACTGTGAACAAAAATGGTGTGTATGTGTGTGTGGCAATATGTCTGTGGGTCTTTATGCTGAGGGATTTTGTGCAAGTATAATTTCTAGGTTCACGTGTTCGTATTGGCGATAATATGTCTCTGTCTCTCACTGTGTGTGTGTGTGTGTGTGTGTGTGTGTGTGTTCACTGTCAGTATACTGTACAACCCTCCTTTGTTCAGTATCGGAGGTTCAAAAACACTCCTGTGTACCCTGTGGGTCTTTGAAGCATTGTGTTAATGGATAGGTTATATTATGCATGCACTACCGCTTTGACTATTAAGACAAAAAAAACAAAAACAAAACAAAATTCTTTCTTTTCAAGCATCCTAAGCTATTGCAAGAAAAGCTTTCTAATTTGCCCAGGTGCAGTTCAAAGAATAAAACTTACTGCCAGCCTGACACATTTATTAGATTGCTGTTTTCAGGTTTTCAGTAATATGAGGGAGAGGTATCTTGTGTGGCACCCTCAGGAGGTCTATCCTCCGTAACTGAGACAAATTATAAATCAAGTGTGTCTTTTTTTTGCTGTTGCAAATCAATAGCAAGGTGCAAATGAGATCTTATTCAATTATTTTCATCTCCATCTTCCAATGATTTCTTAAGCAACAAGAAGGGTGGGTTTTTTTGGCATGCACAGGCAAGAGGGATGAAATCCAGCAGGAGACAGATTGCAGTTCAACACCAACTGATGTGTTTTCCTTTCTGTGACTTATCAGCAGAATTACAAATATAATATTTATGAAATATGGTTGTTTACAACGTTAGATACAGAGAGCAAAAGATCTTGAGGATTGCTGCTTAAACACAGATATATACAGTATATACCTGTAGTAGAGATATATACTGGGGTGACATATATATATAAATTTGTTGTCTTATGTAATATATTTGGGTTTCGGACTGTTTTTTGGAAAAAAACAAGCAATCTGAATACATCACCTTTGATGGTCGTATGCCACCATTTTCTGACAATTTATACACATATGCGCCCTTCTGATAAGGGTATTATCAATCATGAACCAATAAAAATACTAAAGGTATTTGCATTTTAGGATAGCATGTAGCACAACTAATATTCTCAGTAACATCAATTTACTGCATGTCTGCAATTTTAAAAAGCACCCTCAATGAACTGATTTTGTTCTACGGCTGTGAATGTTCTTCACATGCAACTTGTGTAAAGCATTAAAGTATTTGTCAGCCAACTAATGACCAGAAAACACTGGGTTATAATTGAAAGCCTGTTCCTGTACACAGCATTGTTTATTGTAGCTATAGCCGCTTTGCTCTGCAGCTACTGTATAGCCACAGCTTGTCAGCACAGCGCAGATTCACTTGTGCAACCGAAACTCTTTTCTCTTGATTTTTGCTTTTCAGAGGCCTTAAGATAACAGGCTATTTGTGGGAAGACCCGAGAGGGAATTGATTCGGTTACAGGAGGTGAAGGAAGGAATGAGCCCAGAAGGATGTAGATATGGAGTCTTTTGAAAGCTGTAGCTTTGAGCCAGTGGCTGATGGGGTGCCAAATGTCTGTGAGTGTGTAAGATTTTAGATGACAAAGAACACTCACAGTTTCTTGCATCACTCGTCCATGCGACCAGGATGATTTCCCCACCTGAAGATCGATGGGAGTATTTTGCTGTGTGGATCAAAGGTCTCCATCTACCCATTAAAACACACACACCTCTGCACAAAGAGCAGAGAGCACTTATACACACAGCTGGAGAGCACTTTATCCAGTCTTTTGACCTCAGAATGTTCTGTGCAAAACCAGAGTCCATCGAGTCAAGTCCAGCAATCTCTTATGGAATTTGTTGGAAAGTGGCTGTTGAAAATACCACCATTACTATAATTATAATGTGAATCTTAACTGTAGATAGTTACATGCAACTCTGTCGCAGGCAAAATAACTAGTGGGCTTTGTCTAAAATCTTTTGGGTCTCCTTCACTTACAGTGTCTCCTATGCAATACGTTTTGACTTGCTTTGCCAAACATGCTTAGGAGGAAACAAAATAGCTGGTTATGTTACATTTACTGGCAACAATTTTTACAATCCAAGAATGAAGACATTCATATTCTACAAAGACGATGCAGGGAAGGCGTTGGGGTGGATGACTGGGCATGCTGCGTCTTACGTGTTGTTAAGTTAAGACTACAAAAACAGTTGGTAAATGTTTGGGAAAGATCATGGTTTTATGAAATATTTTAAATGTTGACACTTCTAGTCTCATGCTTCAAGTCAGCATTGACATTTTGAATATTTAACCAAGACTCTGAGCTTCTCCTGAATTTAATTAAGTTCTGTTCCTGCTTTAGTTGCCAGGAACAGATACTGTAGGAGAAACAACTGAAATACATTGACAATTAATGCTTTTGCATATTAATACGTTCAGTATTAACATTGTACATTATACATATATAGAAAATATATTTGCTTATCATGCAAACTAGTTGTAATAATAATGTAAGTTTTAAGAGACAGCGCTGCCTTCACCAAGAAAGTTAATGGGATACAGCATTGGAAAATTAACATTAGCATCCTAGTTAGCTGCTTGTAAATTATTCGCACGTTGTGCATAGTTTGCGTGAGGAAGTGCACAAACAATTCACTGTTATGCATTTGGTCTGAAACCAGTGTTGGATCATTTAGAGCGCACTTAAGAGTCTCCAGTTCACCTAACTTCTTTGGACTGTAAAGGAAGACCATGCAGGCCACCCGTGACCACAGAACACCTTCAAACTAATAAGACACATTCCACTTGATGAATGAGACACACATGCAGAACAACGACAGGAAGTCCCCAGGTGAGACAGTTAATGACCTGGGAGCTCTGACACAGTGATGTTACACAGGGAGAGAGAGAGAAATGAAAGGTTATACATTTTCTGGGGAAACATGAGGAATGTTATGTTAATGTTGTTTAATGAGAGTAATAGGCCTTACTGTAACTGGGAGCATATATTATACAGTACACCGTTCTCATATTGACAAAACAGTGGGATGGATTTTGTCTGGATACAATTTATTACACAACTCAAGCTATTTAAAAGAACACAGTTGATCCAAAATGCTTTGCAGTACAAACACAAATAAGAAAAGAGAGGACAATGACAATAGTAACTGACCGACCATCTGAAGATAACAGATACACAGTCCCAGAAAAAGACAGGAAGAAACAACAAAGGCAGCTAGTGGGTACTGAGAAAACCCTGTCACATTTAGACCGGGATGTACTGTAGGGACAGGCAGGCCTTTGGTCAGAGGATCTCAGGTCTCTGACAGCATGATATGGAGGATAGGAGTTCACTAATGTGAGCAGAGGCAAGACCATTCAGTGACTTGTAGACAAGAAACAAGCTTTTCAACTCAGTTCTATAGCCAAGAAGGAGCCTGTGGAGGGGTGGGGGGCAATATGGTCTCTCTTTCTCGATAAAAGCCTTGGCGCAGCACTCTGAACAAGCTAGAGACAGAATTAAAAGGTCTGTGTGATACCAAAATATAAAGACTTACTTAAAAAATGTATGAAAAAATACAGAGTTGAGTGAAGCTATTTTTTACCTGATTGTTTTGTTTATACAACTTCAACATGGAATCTAATATGATTCCCAGATTTTTCCTCATGGCTTCATGGAGAGAAAAGGTTTGGGTAAGTACAGGCGTGGTCACACCTGCTTTTAAAATGATGGAACTTCACAGCAAAATCAATTCATTAATGGAACTGGGACGAAGTAACTCCACTTACATTTTACACATCGAGCGAATTCACGCCATTGACCAACAGCAAGCCGTCTCAACAGTGCTGATCTTTGAGGGAATGGAGAGCCAGAGAATCCAAAATGTAGATTACTATAGCTTAGCTATAGCACCATTTACTTGCATTTACTTCCAATTTAACCCTCCTCTGTTGAAGTACAAACTGCTCCACAAAAGAGGAATGGTTTGCTGACAGTTATGAGACATGAGCTGGTGGTACAAATATGTCTTTCAAACTATCTGCGTGAATTCAATGTCCCACTTTCGAACAAGCTAATTAGCTTGCTAGCTTGACAGTTGGCAAGCTTTTTCCCCCACCACTAACTCTGTATTGAATGACATGGTGTACTACTATCATGAGAATAAAATGAAGAAAAGAAAATAAGAACAATAATAAAAAGCTAGGAGAGCATTTTAACTGATTAAACCAGCTGGTTAGCGTGTGAGCGGTTAGCTCACCAGCTACAGCTTTCTGGTGTGACTGGGCCTTTAGTGTTGTGGACTGATTTTCTTTCAATCCTGTGTAGAAAGTATGTGTGTCCTGGAGGCAGTTACGTTTATTATAGTTATTTGGCTTTAAATTTAGGTAAATTTGTGCGTCATCAACAAAACAGATAAATACTATAGTTTTGGAAGTAGGCTACATGTAGGAGTGTGTTGTTTTTTTTTGTTTGTCCTTTTTTACATCTTTTCCACTCACAACTTCTCATGTCCTAATATACGATTTCCATTTCATGGGCATTACAATTCAATTCCACCTGTCACCTTGAGCAGACTAAAGGACTGAGGAGATTTAGTCTTATTTGACAAGCTGCCAGCACCTCAACTACCTAAACACACACACACACACACACACACACACACACACCGTACATACTAAAAGATAAAGACAAATATATTTCCTATTGTACTCCAAACAATAGGACAAAGTTAAGTCAAGTGAGAAAGTAAGGGAAAATACAAAAGAAAAGATCTGGCCACAAAACACTCTGGTGGCTTCAAAGAAAGTGGCCATTCCCCCTCTACACTCTGTTTGAGTCAAGTGTAATAAGCAAGATAGGGGGGTAGAGCTTTTGATGGCCTTTTTGATTCTGAAATCTCTTTTTTCTTCTGAAATTGAGAGATGTGACATATGTGAATAAGCACATAACCGCAATCTGCACTAGATGATAATACTGCAAGGCAGGGATGTCCAGGTTCAGACTGACACTGTTATTTTGCCTTTAAGCTAGGCACTTCAGTCTTCACCTTCCCTCTTAAAACAAATATAAGAAGAACTAAAAAGTAACACATAATTTAACAATAATAGCATGGGGGAAAAAGGAAAAAATACATGAGAATGTTAACAAAATAGTATTTTAAAATGTACAGTAGTAGATACTGCCTTTGTTTGCTTGATTCCCTTATTCAAGCCTTATTGGAACTTGCATGATCACCAAAAATGTGTAGTCAAGTAAGATATCAGTTATAAAATCTTAACTTATGGGGAAATTGTTCATCATCAACTGAAGTTATGAGGTTGGATCATCTTTCTCAGCCAAGGTTAAATGCTTAGCCTCCTGTGTTCTGAACAAGTCAGGAGATGATGGATTAATTTGTCCCTACAACTTAGTGTAAAAGTTCTTATAATGAAGACGAGGAGTGGTAATTAGAGCAGCGAGACACTCAGTAATATGAGCTGTGATGTGTGATCGGAAAATCTGGGGAAACAAACTGAACTACATTAACCACAAAACTCAACACTCCGCTCATGAATATGAATTGACCACATAACATATGTTTGCCCACTTAAAGGATGGGTAAACCTTCAAAAGGCTCATTGCCGTGCCTGCATTCATCATGATGAAAAAAAACTGCCAACACAGTCACACTAGTAGTATAATCTGTCCAAACAGCGTAGTTAGCAATATAGGATATAACTTACACAGGTTGAGCACATTGTCCTATTGAGTAATATTAAACATGAGAGAGACTTTCTGTAAATGTCAAGAAATGTCAAGGATGAGCTAGGCTACAAATTGACTTTTTGTTGGAAAATGAACATGCTTTTATTCTTGCAGGGGCCTTTATTGATCACTTAAGAGTGGACAAATGGAAGATGTGTTTCCTTTCATTTCTGTGAAGCTCTTATTGTTTTCTCTCCTTTCTCCACAGAGGGATCCCAGGGAAGAAATGTGGCACCATCGTCTTGTCTGCAGAGGAGCTGAGCAATTGTCGAGTGAGTAAGCCATAATAATGTCCCCTGCCAAACACACATTAGCAGGCAAACATCTGTCAGCAAAGCCTGGTTAAACAGACTTCGCCCATAAAGTGGATCGAGCAGGATGGAAGCTTAGAGGGGCAAATAAACTGCCCCCCACCACTGTCCCCCCTCAAAAGTTATTCCCCACTGTTTGTCAT
>LKNJ01004047.1:0-16191 GCA_002120245.1 Maccullochella peelii
CAATCCCTCGTAGCGATTCGGCTTGAATTGGGTTTTCTCTCTCTGTCAGCGGGGAGTGGAATGATAACATCTTCACACACCTCCACTTGGCTGGGGTGTGCAGGATTCAGAGTTTCTTCAGTTCTAACTTCGTGGTGTTAGAACACAGAGGTGAACAGTCTTCTTTCAGACAGGTCTTGCTTCCAAAGTTGGCTAGATGAGGCGAGGGCCTTCAGCAAGTTCTGTGCGGCTCGGATACCGCTGACAGGCAATCTTCTGGGCCCGCTAGGTATAGGCCAATGGTCAGGCTCTAAAGAGCAGAGCCATGTGCAGGTCTCTGGATGAACGGACGATAATACCAAGTATACAAGCAAAGAGCATGTTCACGAACTGGAACAAAAACTGAACAGAACTCAACTCATACTCAACTGATAGATCTTAGGGTGTCTTCTTGTCTTGTAGTCTTCTGTAAAGGGGGCGTTGATGTCAGATGTCCATGGTGGGAAACTTTACTCCACCCACCCTAGATCTATTATATCTTAACTATTTTCCTTGTTCTAATTTCTTTCTGACTAATTAATTTAGTTAATAAAGTTGATCACATGTCTAATGCTTCCATATTTAATAGGGTGGTATTCTCTGCTGCAGAACGATACCAAACACTTTATAAAGACAGTCACAGACAGTGTTAAACCAGGTTTAAATGGCAATTATAAACATGTTATTGCAACAACACACATACATATTTACCACATCTGTATACAGTATATATGCATAGGTGTACCTATATGCACAGCAAATTGGTGAGTGAATAAGAATAAATTCAATATATACCAGGGATCCTTTGATCAGGGAGAGGTCTCGGTCTTTCTCCTCAGAGGAGAAGAAAACAAGCACATGCGTGCGTGCGTGTGTGTGTGTGTGTGTCACAATTGGGGAATCTGTTAACAATTCAGTGACACATAAACTTAACCCATGCACATAGATCTCTATGTATATCCACGTACAGTATCTCCATAGGCATAGCAGATTAAGTAAGTAAAATAGTAAGTACTACAGGCCATCCAGTTCTGATCTCTGCTACAGGGATGTAGAAGAGGAGGGGGGAGATGCAGAAGAAGGGCTAACCCCCACACAGACACATCTGCACTCAGGGATTGAGCAGGCATTTAAGCTTAAATCTTATTTCATTACAAGCTATGATCCATTTACCTGTTGTAAATTGGGCAATTGTCACTTAGCTTTCTCTTAATGTCCTCCCTGAGTCCTGGTGGGTCATGGTTTATGGCCCGGAGGTCATATGGATAACATGATGTTTTGGGAAACTTCATCCTTGAGTCTTAACAGAGACTTGTTTTATGGCAGGGACCATGGCAGTCCCACACTTTAATTCTTTCTCAATGAAAGATGTAGAATTATTCAGCATCAGGCTCCTTATCACGCTACACTGTTTTCCAATAAAAGCTGCATAAACCTAATATAGAGAGAACAGGGAGAACACAGAGGCCTACAGATATCCCTTCCTTTAGCGTTTCATAGGAGATGCGGTTGATTGTTTTCCTGTGATTTAAAAAATATTACTTAAAAGTAGTGTAACTCTTTTTCTGGGAAAACTGGGATTTCCACAAATTAAGCTTGACTTTAACCAAAGAACTGCATACAGTTCATCATATATAGGAATATATACATATAGGAACAGTTATATAGGAGGTTATATAGAAACCTCCTGCATAGTTTTTTAATAGACTTTGTACCCCCCACTCATCCTAAAAATATTTTGCCACACAGCTGAACTGTAAGCTGCCATTTTATCCCGAAAAGAAAATGGAAGAAACTGCTGCAGAGTTGCTGAAAAGGGGATTCAAGGTCAGACTACAGTTTTAGCTATGGCAGTTGCAGGGTAGCGTTAATAAGGTTTGGAGAAGGCATCTTCACTCTTGGGACAGAAAAGACTATCTATCTTTGTTTCAGTACATGCAACATTCCTCAGTACACAAACTCATAGGCGCACACAGACACACATGTTAAAAATCCCAGGTTCCCACAGTTATTTTACCCAGGTAAAGGGAGTTAATTTTGGGATGGATTCCTTTTGAGTGCTTGAATCTCAATTCATGGTACTAAACAGGAAAGCCCAAAGCAATCCAAGCTAGCTTAAGATGCTGCTTAAGATAAAGAGTCAGTCTAGACCTGCTCTATATGAAAAAGTGCCCTGAGATAACTTTGTTAAGATATGGCACTATACAAATAAAACTGAATTGAATTGAATTGAATAGATGCCCCTTGTCGATGGTCTGTCATGAAGTCTCATCCAAACTGGTCATGCCCAGAATCCCTTCAACAGGAGATCCCACCTTGCATTCATGATTTTTCATCATTTACAAAAAATTTTCATGTCAGGCAAAGGACCTGTCAAATGACGGCTGGCCAGTTTCCCTGTTTCAAAGACTATATGACCTTGAAGTGTTTTGCCAGTGCTTTCATAGGAGTAATCCAGTAATAACTGATCAACCCTGTCTCCTAGAAATTATGTTTATATTCTACAAATGTATTTAGACAAATATATTTTTGAAGAAATGTAGCCTAATTGCTTCCTGGATTATGTTTTTTTGAGTGATGGAAGTGCTGTACAGTTTTGTCTTTGACACAGGAGACCAGGGTTCATGTCCTGAATCCTGCGTGTGGTTAAGTTTAGGCACCAGAAACATTGTGGTTTTGGTTAAATATTAATAAACACCTTCAGCCTCGTGCTTCAAGTCACTGTCGACTTTTTAATATTTAACCAAGACCACCATCTTTCCCTAACCTTAACCAAGTGCTTCAAGTGCCTAAACATAACCATAAACATGTTAGCCATGCTTTAGGTGTTACAAGCAGATATTGTCAGGAAAACAAATGAAATGAAATGAATTAGTGAATGTTTTGCAGATATTGTCACTATGAACATTTTGTGACTTTGCAGATAATGCAGATTCATTAAAAAATGTTCCTCATTAGGTTGATTAAAAAAAAATAATTTGTGCAGCATTATGTTTCTCTAAATATGTAAATTGCTGTTGTAAATTAGTAGTACATAAATGTCATTTCTAGGACCAAGGGTTGAGACACTTTCAGATGTGCTGACAATTGGTTCATTCGGACTGGCCATAGGGGGACAGTAATAAACCTTGATTGCTTTCATGGACTTCTTAATCTTTGCACATGTGTATGGGTGCAGTGCCATACAAGGTAAGGGAGAGGGAAAGTTAGGTAAGCTCAGACAAAGACCTGAAACATCTCATATGGGCCCTACATATTGCAGATGTTAGAGCGTAAGTGCTGTCACAATGCAGTCTTTGGAGGCTGTTAAAGTGTTAAATAATATATTTATCAGTGCTTTCATCCAACAACTTGTTAATTGCTCAGAGAGACATAATTTCCAATGTGACATTTGAAAAATATTCACAAGCCTGATATCCCATGCATATGCTCATATATAAATCCATTAGAATCTGGTTGTCGTTTTACACTACACAATCTATATTATACTGTAAAACTTCACAGCACTGATGTTTTGATACATGTACATGTACTTGTTTGTTTGCCTGCATTCAAATCCAACTGTTAATACATTTTCTGTGTGGGTGCCTGGCTGTATATGCAAGTCCTGGACAGAATTACAAGGAAATTGGATTCCTACTTGTTCTTGGTAAGATATGCATGAGTAAGAAAAGAATAAAAAGAATCGATCCCCAAAATAATGCTCATGCAGGGCCAGAGTGCAGCCAGTATGCTTTACATATAAAGCATATCCATTTGTACTGTATGGCAACTGAAACTTTTACAAATGAGAATCATTTCTTTGCTGGAAAGGAACTGTGAGATGTTTTTGGCTCACTGTTTTCCCTGCATCAGCTCCCTGCCAATTGTTTCCGGTGGCTAAAGCTTCTTAAACTAAATGACTACAGAATCAAACCCAGTCTTTGATTCTGTATATGATAAATGATTGATTATGGTCATTAGTGAGATAGAACACTGAGCTTTCCTCTACGCTCCAAACTAATTGTGGTCTGCAAGGCTGGAAGTTCTTAGTGATCTGATTCAGGTAATTATGCTGCACTTTCATTTTCCCACTGAGGTCTTGCAAGAGTCTTATAGCCACATGCTGAAATAACCTGGCATTACTGCTAATCTGTCCTCCAAAGCCACAGCTCTCCTGCTCTCTGTCTCCTCTAATAACATTCATTTGTTATCCTCTCCCTCACACTATCAGTTGAGGAGAGATTCTCTCTGTGGGTATTAGACTAAAAAGCAAGGACTGGAGGACACAAGTCATCATTAGGGTATCACATCTGGGAGTAATCCAAATTCAAAGAGAAGGACAGTGGTGCAGGAAGGGATCTAACTCACAGGACAAATCTCTCGTAACTTACCACAGTGTGTCTCCAAATGTTAGGATTATCTCTGAGAGTGTAAAAGCACAGTACATTACAACTTAGACTGGGAAACTTAGAATCAAAGGGCTGTCTGTAGCAATAATGATGAAGCACATTTTGGAGATTTTCCATTCCGTGTTGATGAACTGAACAATGTTGTTTGTTTGTTGTAAGTTTCCTCTACAATTCACTCACAGGATCCTTGCATAGAACTCTGAATACAGTTTGCAGAAAATTAAACTTCATCGAGCTCTGATTGGGACTCTGTCACGTCACGTTAGTCCTTGTGTGTGTTTTATTTTGAAATCACTTCCTGTCTTGTTGTTTCAGTTCCTGCCCTCGTGTCTGCTTGATTAGCCACACCTGTCCCTACTTAGACAGGTTCCTGTGCTTTGTTCATTGCCTGATTGTCTAGTGTTCTCAGCCAAGCTTTCAAGCCTTTTGCTCTAGTCCTGTTTTTGTTCAGATTGTGACCTTGCTTTGTTTTCATCGACGACCAGGATTCTGCCTCACCCTTGCCTGTACCTTTGCCTCACTGCCTGACTTTTGGATTTTTGACCTCGGCCTGTCTCTGGACTCTGCCTCGCTGCCTGACCTTTTGGACATATGATCTTGGCCTGCCTCTACTCCTGTGTTTGCTCAGCCTTTTTGTGTTTGTTACTTTTTGCTATTAAAGCTCACTTTAAGGACTTTCTTGTTGTCTGCTCCTGAGTCCACTCTACACTGTCTGACAGACTCATAGTGTTTGTGTATCAGGGTCCCGTGGTGGTTTTACCTTTCCAGAGGAACAGTAATTTCACTGAAGCACAAAAAAGTGTCTTATCAGATGCTTCTTAACATTACAAGCCCCTTTTACCGTACAAAAGTAAAACATCTGTGTGATAAAATAAGCCAGGAGTGGACAAATTATTTACTTTAAGACTTGAAACCAGTGGTATTGAATTTCATGTCAAGGCAAGTCGTTATTTTATTTGTAGTATCTGTCTGAACATGAAGCTCTTGATGTACTTGTTATGTTCAAACCCTGACCTATGGTGATGAATTCTGGGTATTGACCAAAATAATTAGATCACAGGTACAAGCAGCTGATATTAGCTTCCCTTGAAGTGTCCGGACTGACTTAAGGTGGTTCAGGTATTTGCTTAGGAAGCCCCCTGTGGAGGTATTTTAAAGCACATCTAACTAGGAACCCGAAGAAGATCCAGGGCACACCCACAACATGCTGGACGAACTGTACATCTAGCATGTTCTGGGAACATCTTGAGATACCCCAGGAGGAGATGAGATGGAGGACTACTGTAGCTCGGAAGAAGGATGTATTGGATACTTTTAGCCTATTTCCATCACAGGAAATTTTTGAGGGGCCCAGGAACCAATTAAGGAACTCATGGAACATTACTGCGTTTTGACACGAGTAACCAGACTCTAATTCTTGGTAGACACTATGTTAGAAGTTCTGATGGCTCACAGGTTGCAGCGGTGAACATCACTTACTGGTCAAACACAAACCTCAAGGCTGCTATCTTTATGGTTCTTTCGATGTGGTAGAAACACAAACAGGAATGGACACATGGGAGTTTAGTTCCCATGGCTCCTTAGTACCTGGAACATTTTGGTTGAAAAAGGGCATCTGCCTTATGATCCCAGACCTAGATAACAGTCTGAAATGGTGGGTGGATGGATGGATGCTCTTCTTGGACTAACCTGGAAAATCTGGGTGGGGAAATGAATGAGGAGTGTTCTCCCAATACACCCACGGAATACGATGCTTGTATTGACTGAGAAAAAAACTTGCCTGGCTACATAAGGGTTAATAAAAGTCCTCAAGCTACAATCGTGTTACTTCATCAACATGAATGAAATGTGGTGTAATTCAGTTCAAATTTGCAACCCCACCACCACCCCCATCACCGGCTAGGCACACACACAGACGTATGTAGCAATTTCTCTCGTATGACATCAATGCTATTACCCCCGCACCAAATCATCTCTTACATCTGGCATTCTACAGATGTCAGGGCGCCTGCAGCGTCATACATTCTATTCATGACAATCCTGATCATTTGTTTATGTGCAGATTTGTCAGTGACTGTAGCTCCATTATTACACATTGTCAGAAGCACCCCAAGAACTATACATCATTTGCTATATTACTATGAATTATGTATTAGTCTTGTGTATGAGCCCGTGCATGCGTGTGTGGTCTACACACTGGACGTGTGGACTACAGCAGAGGAATGTTAATGGACATATCTGCCACTGCCTCTTGACAGTGGCTCATTTTGTGGTAATCATTGATTGTGATGTTGTTCTTTCGCCCAAGGACATGCAGGCAGATGTACAGCACAGACATGGACATCATTGATAAACCCTCAAGAGGGCTGTGGTCACATTTGACTGGCATCAATAGCAGATTGGTATGCTCTCATTCTATTCTATTTGATTTCAGTTCAGTATTAAGCAATTTATTCACTCTGGAAGCTTATTGTATACATTTAAGAAAACACAATATTGATTAAAAATTGAATGTTCTTATGTCTAATTGTCAGCTTTACAATATAGCATTATTGCAATTACATTATTCAGTTGAGAAATACAAAAACATTTAAAGTGGTAATCTTTGAATTTATTCTGTTAAGTCATTTATTATTTGTATATGTTATTAGGCTCTATGTTTGGTGCGATAGAGCCATTGTTTAGTGTTTCTATTGTGCATTCTCACAGATTGTCAGTAACACAGCTGTCAGGAATGTGTTATCTTGGATTTTTTTGTGGATGATCTTTGGTTTTTGATACGTGGCTATGTTACATTTTTTATATCACTTGTGCTAACTACTCCTATTTTTGTTTAAGAAGAATTAGAATTTACAAAAACATATTGCCACCAATATGTGAGCACTAGCATGTTTCTTCTTTCCAACAGCCATTTTAAATATTTGAAAATGGAAGTTCAAAGCTCCACTTACTAGTTTTTCCTGGGCTTTCACCATATAAGGCCACTTGTTATCATTTGACTGGTGTTCCACACTAAGACCAACTTTATACCTGGTATTAACATGTGGTCTGTCTCTGGATATCCTATCCTATCTGGATAAGTAAAAACACATCTTAATGCAGGATGAATGATAAACATTATAATAGCTAAATTTCAGTATCAGATTAACAACAACACAACAGATGAGTTGGTTGAAAACATACTGGTCAGGTCTGGTCTGTTTGCTGTATTCACTGATAGGATGTCAAGGTGCAGGCAAGGTATGTAACCTGCCAACTTTAATAACATTAGGTGACTTCTTCACCACCCTAATATTGGGATGAGGAACTAAGAAGCTGAATAAAACAGATGTTTCAATTCAGGAGACTGTTCAATGTCCAAGCCAACCAAACCTATAATCCCAAGCTTTGTGTAAAAAGGTTCAGGTTACAAATTGCAAAGATGAGGTTGCTACTCTCTGTGATATAGTGGCTCACTGGGGAGTACATTTATTTAATTTGGTAGTTAACTCTTTAGGAGAATTTTCATGATGATAAATAGTTTGCCCCAATGGGAACATCTCAAGAATGAGGGCTCCACAAATTGACAATTGAACCACATCTAAAATGCAGGCAAACACACTTTACAATAGGCCTTTTTCACAGCAGACGCTTTGATGCATCATAGTAGGAAAAGCAGAGGCGTTACTAATAAGATGGCCACGTTCTATTCAAGTTTCCCATTCACCATGACTGTGTGACAGTGAGGCAGTATGCATAAATACCAGGGCCCTTAAACTGAAGCAGACAAATGGAATTCAGCCATCATTCCGTTTAATATTTACCTGTGCTTTTCCTACTGTGGCATGTCAAAATGTCTTCAATGAAAAGGCCTATGCTTGTTGGGAACCCTAGGAAGCTTTTTTGTTGTTTTATCATTTTACTATGTTTTCTTTCTGCTTTCACCAGCGGCTAAAGCTTACCTCTCTGCTGTCTCTCTGGATAATTCAGGATCACCTTGTGCATTTTGAAGTATATGATGACAGGAGGACATATGACCCGGCAATTCTACGTTTGCTGTGTCTTGAGCAGCAATCCTTGCCAAAAGCTCGAAAACCTCACTTCTTACATCTTGTGGGCCTGTGGCAGACCACAGTGACGCAGATTCCATCTCCTGCTCTGTATTGTCACTTATCTCCTGCTGTTGCGAGACCCAGTATGCCACTTATTTTTTTCCAAGGGTGATGAAATGATTTGACAGTGCCTTCAGTGCTTTCAGAATATCGGCTTTCAAAAACTGGTCTCTACCTTGTTCATCCTTTCTTTTCTCTGTACTTTTTTTGGGGTCAGTGTTTGGTTGGTGTGTCAGGTAGTAGCCTGCAAAGACATTCAAATGGCATGGCTTCACTGTCCATTAGCAGGATTCTGCCTCATTACGTTTTACGTTTTTGTAATCCATACTTGATGAAAGGGTTAGCTAAATCAACAGCAGAGATAAAAGCAGTCAAGCTTGTCAAACCATGTCTGTTTAGTTAGCTTAAAACCAGACTAGGATAGCTGGATGACAAGCCAAGAACATAAAAATGATCTTTTTATTAAGAAGAGTATATTGCTAAATCTTCTGTTAAAGTTTTAGAAAGTAGGTTCAACATCATGTCTCATTTATGGGAGCTAGAGATTGTGTTTGACTTCACAAAATTGTTGCCCATTGCATCATTGTGTGCAATCCCTTTTCCATCTCTGCATTCCAAACAAAGTGGAGATGTGAAACAGATTACTTCCTGTGGATGAGAGGATTAAAAAATAAACAAATAAATAGAAACCGGTGAGGTGTCACTCACTCCCTCATTCACTATACCCTACATAATAAATATTGAATATTTACTCTATAGTGAGCAGTAAGTTGAAATCTCAGACACCTATGAATTGTCATCATTTTGCATCATCACTAACACTTGTAGTGTTGCAGAACTGTATAATTTCAAAAGCATTGCATTGTGTGATTTTTAGCAAAATGTAGCATACATACTAGGGGCACTATACTAGCATGAACAATTGTCTGTTTAATTTGTTTTTCTTTGAAGTTATGAAAAGTTTCCAGTTTGGAAATGAAACTTAGACTCCTCCCCTATTTTAACTTTTTTTTGTTGAGAAAAATCACTTCTTTTGCATTGCCAGTGCAGTATTTTATTTTCCCAACACTTTCTAACTAGCTTAGTTAGATGTTAGCATGCTAACACACCTAACTAAGATATTGACCATGGTAAACATTACACAGTCCCTGCTAAAGTGTTAGCATTGTCATTGTGAGCATGTTAGCTATCTGATGTTAGCATTTAGCTCACTGCACTGTGCCCAGGAACAGCCTCACAGAAACGCTAGCTTAGCTTCATACCAGGGATACTCAACTTACTTTTCCTGGGGAAACTTCTCCCAGGTGCCCTGCGCAGGTCAGGTGTATGTGAACCTTTCACAGAAATCAAGTGTCACCACTTGCATCATTTTTTGATGTATTGTCTCAGGTGTTTGTAATTTGCCTCTAGATGATTGGTTGTGGCTCTGAAGATGTTTCATATTGTGAGTTTGAGTCTGTCTTTAGTTTCAATAAAGTTAGTACTGACAGCATTAAACGTACTTCCTTCCATTTTATTTTTCCCTGTTTAATAGGTGCATTAGGCAGCAATTCATCTGACACTGAGAATTGGAACAGTCAAATAAAATGGTGTAAAGGAAGATATAGCACACTAAAATTAGTTTTTGTCCCTTCCTGGTTACACATACACATAGTCCCCATTCATATGCACTTCCTCAGAAGGTTGGAGCAGAGGGTCAGCCATTTAGCAGCCAAGCAGTGGAGCGGTTCAGTACCTGGAGCAAGACATGCCATGAATGTGATGTGGTTTTCACCCTCTCGCTCTCTCTGTCTCTTCTATATGTCTCTCTGTCATTGCGATGTGTCTGTCTCCCTCTGGCTGTCAGCTCCAGGGGAAACAGGTGAATCCTGTTTTCTTTTTCAATACATCCATCCATATGGGGTGGTATATCCAGACAGAATGATGACACATATCTCCATGGAAACCCTGCTATATCCATCCTCTACACAAGTTGTCCTCCCTCTCTCTCTCTCTCTCTCAATGGCGTGCCCTCTTCCACAGAAGATTGAAAACCTGGTATGTCCAGACCCCTGCGGAGAGCTCTCTGCATGTAAGATCTGCATAAAAACTGTTCCCTTTCCAGCCACGACAACACACACACACACACACACACACACACACACACACACACACACACACTTGTGCTACTTAATAAATTGTGTTCAGCCACTGGCCTGCTGTGCCCCATGGGTCAGTGTGCAGAGCAAAGAGACATTAATCATTCTGAGGGAGTGTGTGTAAGCAAACACTGGCTGAGCATCAACCTTGCATCTTGTGTGTGTGTGTAGTGTGTGTATTTGTAAAGTATGTTATTTCTGTATATACAGTTTGTGTACATATACGTACATGTGTGGTTTACTGGGTTTATGTATGTGTATTCATAGCTGACACTACTTCTATTCAAACTGAGACGTCTCCTGGTTTTAATGTGTGTGTGTGTTTTACTGTGTGTTTTCATGTGTCTGAGGTAAATGTCGATCGACCTGTCTGCCTGCCCTCAGGCCTCTTTCTCCATCTCCATCCTCCTTTTACAGCGAGTCTGTATCTCTTCACCACAGCTTTATTGCTTTTTCCTCTCCTCCTTCGATTCCACTTTCCTTCTCTTCACTTCCCTCTCATTTGTGTGACGCTTTCTGCGCCTTTGTGCTCCCAGTTTTGCTTGTACAATTCATTTCACCCGCTCATCCCCTCCCTACACCTCTGCCGTCTGGATCCTTTTTTTCTTTTTCTTTTTCCTTCAATCTCACTCCCTCACATGCATTATCTATTAGCTGTGGCTTGTCAGGGCTCCAGTCCTGTGTAATGGGAGACAGGCGGGGCAGATTGCACAGCGTCACATTAATTTGCTGTGGCTAACTGGTCGTACACCAGAGCAGAAATCAATGTGCCACCCCCAACCTTTATCTCCCCAGCGTCATCACCGCTGACACAAGTACACCAGTTGCCCTTTCCAGCACCCACGGCTTCTTTTGTCTGCCAGCCCATACTCACATCACCAGAATAGGTCTTTAGGAGTTTTTCCTCCTGCAGAAAATTCAGCTTTCTACCCAACAAACCAGTTATATTCTTACAAGTATTAGAATTTCTCTTTTTATGGATGACAATGTCAGTAGGTTCCACCACTTTGGTCCAGACTGAAATATCTCAACAACTGGTGCAGACATTCATGGGTCCCAGAGGACAAATCCTACTGACTTCGGTGATCCCCTGACCTTTCCTCACCACCATGTGGTTGACATTTGTGGTTTTGAGTGAAATGTCTCTACAGCTATTGGATGGGTTTCCATAAAATATTTGGTACGTACGTTCATGTCTCCCTCAAGATGAGTTGTAGTAACTTTGGTGACCCCTTGTCTTTTCATTTAGAGCCATCATCTGGTCGGATTTTGAAGGTGTTTAATACTTTGGTTTATGACCAAATACCTACAAAACTAATGATATTCCCATCAGCCACAGCTGTATTTTACATTTAGTGCTAATAACAAATGTTAGCATGCTAACACGTTATACTAAGATGATGAACATGGTGAACATTAAACCTGCTAAACATCAGCATGTCAGCATTGTAAATGTGAGCATGTTGCCATGCTACCATTGGCATTTAGCTCAAAACCTGGCTTGGCTGGCTAGCATGACTGTAGACTCTTAGTCTTGTTTTACTGTGAGCAGGTAAATGCTTCTGCTTCTTTGTTTGCACACTTTCTCTGATCAGTAATTCTTCCACTTCTCCTTATGTTTTTTTCATTATGCAAAAGTTGACAGTTACATCCTCTCACACCTTCAAAAATTAGGATGATTTAGTTTCCTTGCCTGCGAATGATCAAGGGAACCAAACAGCATTGATGTCCAATGTTCTTGTCATCCTGTCCCTCAATAAAATCAAAGTGGATGGAATACTTTCACTGAGAAAGACTGATTATGCTGGAAACAAATCAGGAGATAGAGGCTACATTCTGAAACTGAAAGAGTAGTAGCAACACATTTTCTAACTAGTATTACTAAAAATGAAACTCATTACACTCGACTTGCTCATTGCACTTACATGTCTGTATGCTTTGTGTTGTGAGAGCTTTCATGTGTGTAAACTATGCATGCCTTGCCCTTCAGCGGGGCTCAAAAGAAATGTTTTGATGAAGTAAGCATCAAACACCTAGGCTCTCCACATGCCCTGCTTATCAATAAAGGCTTTTAATCATAGAGAATTTTATCAGAGGCAGAAGGTTTTTCAACTTCTATTGTGTATTTCATTGCTGAGCCATCAAACCAGATAAGGCAAATGATGGTAAGGCATGAAACCGTTGGAGTTTTTGTTTATTTTATCTCCCCATGTGGAAGGAGCCGGGATAAAGGCAGATGCAAAGTTAGAAGTTGAGCTTACTTACTAGCTCTATTCTGTTTGAAGTGAATTAAAGAATGTCTCTTCATCATATTTTTTTGTAATGAAATATTTAATTCCACCAAGACTGAGAAGAGATTAATTAAAATGGTGACTTGCAAGAGAAATGTTCTTTTCTTTCCCCCCTTTCATTTTATTGTCTGTGATTAGGAATGTTCTCTTCTACTTGGGGAACACAGGGAATATTTTCAGCTAACTAGAAACTTCTGTCGGCTAGGCTGAGCTAATTTTAGAAATGCTGACTTATTGATGTGTTTTCTTCATGTCAATTATTGATGGACATTGAAATGCATCATTCACTGGTTTATATTTCAGCAGGTCTGAAGCCAGCTCGCTACATGAGCGCTGTGAGCTATATCCAAGATCACAATCAGGACCATGGACAGCACCTACGTAGGCCTTAAACGCTGTGAGGGCAACATGAACTCATTAGTATGTTCTACATACAAAGAGCATGTGCACATTGTTCTGCTGGATGAATGGACATGTGGAATTTCTATGATGATAACATTTTTATAACTTATTCAATAGTATATATATTACATAACAATATTAAACTTTTCACTGTGGAAAAATACTTTGCTTATAATTCCTTTCTTTCTTGTAGGGTTTCAACTAATTATTATTTTCATTATAGATCTCCTGATCATTTCTTTTGTTTCACTGAGTAATCTTTTGGTCTAAGAAATGTCAGAAGAGAGCCCAAGGTGGCAGTTTCAAATAGCGTTTGGTCCGACCAAGAGTCCAAAACCCCAAAGGCATTTGATTTGACTAAGAAAACCAGCAAATATTCACATTGAAGAAGGCAGAGCCAGTGAATTTTGCCAGTTTTTGCTTAAAATAACTTCAATGATTAATAAATTATAAGAATTGTTGCAGATTAATTTTCTGTCAATCTACTAATTTGGCCCTCATATTGCCTAGAAAATGTTCCCTTAAAGTGTAATTTCTACAAGAACAACAACACAAAAAGACACATTCTGATCATGTAGTCGGTCATGTATCGCCGACTAAAGGGCTGATCGCAGATTGGTTTTTACTACACCGATATGAAGGTGATTTTAATTAACTTACTCTCAGAACTGCTGCAACATTTCCCTGCACCGTTCTAAAATGGTTTTGACTACCTGTCTGCACTCCAACCCCACAACCCCCCACCTCCCCTCCCTCGGCTCAGCGGGTGCGGGGACTATCGCCAGTCTCGGGTAACTAGGATTGGACGATATGAAAATAGAAACGCTTGTGTACACCAACTCCAAACTTGATATTTCTATTCATGTAAAAAGTATAATCATACATTTCATTTACAGAATTCGCATATTGTTAGTATGTGGTGTGAAGAGTTCAGAAACAGCTTATGAATTTAGAGGCTGTATGAAAGCACAATGCTGCAAATTGATTGGCTTTCTCAATATATCAACAACCATCCCAGTCCACCTCCCACCACACACACAAAAACACACAAACGCACGTCCCTGGCACACTCATGCATCAGAATGAGAAACGGCAAGGTGTCCTAATCTTAACGGGAGGGAGTGGGGGCATTTGTAATTTCTTATCCGCTGCTAATTACAGCGGTAACAAGACCCAGGAGAAGTGACGGCTGCTGCTTTAGACGTCTGCCGGCTTGACAGCAGGGTTAATTAACAGCCTTCCACCAAGATTAAGATGGGACAAAAACTAAATAGATCAAGAAACACACACACACAGATACTTGAGCGCAGGCATGCTAAAGCATGCACTTATGCATGCACGCACATACACACATTAAATAACCCTTCCACTAAGAGCTTAGATTAAGATAGCCGCCACGCCGCCCCATCTATTTCAGCAGAAAATTAGCCTCCCGCTCGGTTGGACAGGCTCAGCAGACACAGGGCCAGTCGCCTCAGCCCTAATGCAGTCATTCATACACCTGTGTGACTTATTGATACTGGCACATGCACGGGAGAATCATTTTGTTGATCCTCTGAATATGGCTCACAAGAGAAAGCCCATGTTGTATTCTCTGCTGAGCACATACAATGATCCTATCCATCTTCCCTCTCTCTGTAAAGTCATAAAAGTGTGACTATGGGTCTGAAAGATTTGTCTAAGCTCCTGCCTAATATGTCCCCATCTCCACCTAGCCTGGTGGTGGGTGCGTTCATGCACACACACACACACAGACTCTCACTTCCAGGTTAATGTTGCACCACATTCATTGGGCTGTAGCGTGTGTTGCCTCCCTTACCAGCTGTCTTAATGTAACTCCTTTAGAAGACTCCATTTGGACAGGAGGGCCTGTATAAATAAAAGAAAGCACTTTCTCCCGCGCTCCCTCATCTCGCTGCTATCTTTGGCCTGCAGGGGTTAGAGGGTTGGAACCTGGAGACATACCGCTGGTGTGCTTTTGCCCCACGGGGACACGGAAGGGTTAGAGAGAGAAGGGAAGAGAAAGACGGAGGGAGAGAGAGTATGTTTGTCAAAAACACATCAACAGTTAGTTTTTTTCACATACTGTGTCAAACATGTCAAAACTCAACTGCAACACTGTCATGTTTGTCTCATAAACATGACATCATACACATGCTTATAGGTAGATTAACCCAAAATACATTTGGCTCGTGTCACACATTAATTTAAATGTCTCATACCTTAAATTAAGGTGTCTTTAAACATGAGAATAATGAGGTGAAGGAGTTTTACTATCACCTTATAGAGCATTTTCACACTTATACCAGTCACTTACCAAGGCTGTTATTCACATAGTAGTTCACATTGTAGTTTGTTTATCTGATGGTTAAGATAGGAAGTTTTACTAGTGAGAGTAAAACATAAGAGCTGTTGCCATAGTGACCAGTAGCTTAATGTACTGTGTCTTGTGCACTGATTTAGAATGGTGGTTATTTGTTGAACTGAACTATCTTTGAGTTGTCCTAATATACAGTGTTAATGGACACCTGCCAGCCAGTTGGAGACAAGTATTTTTCATAGCGATGGTACAGAAGCTCTTTAAGCCTGCATGCTTAAAGGAATGGTTTGCCCTTTTTGGGACACCACATAATTTTTTGGCACTCTGCTGCAATCTGGTGATTTTATCAGCAAGAATAATGCTTAAAATGCAATGAAATATTTTAATCAAACACACTCCAGCCAGTAGATGCATTTAAATCAGCATCAAAAATAACTTTTAAGGTGGTTAAAGCAGGAACGCCTGTAAATCCGCCTGCATTGATCTTATTAATGAATATGAGTGATTCTTACAGTATCTGTTCTATTCTTACAGTTTCTC
>LKNJ01004047.1:16279-36334 GCA_002120245.1 Maccullochella peelii
GTGTTAACCTGGATTAAATCACGTGCAGACGACACCAGGCTGCTACAACATAAACACACACACACATCAGACAGGTCGGTCTCGGTATTCTGCCTTTCATGTGAGAGGCATCAGATTACCGGAGCTCATTAATCTTGTGCGTCACAACACACATTTTGTGATATGATGTGACAATTTACTAAATAAGATACAGCAGAATTAAGACAGAAAAAGTGTTGGATTGATGTGATCACATAAAGGCTTCACCAAACTGTTTTCTCTTTATTGATTTCTATTGCCATTGTACTAATTAACTGTTAAAAAACAACAACATGTTTGGTGCTGTGTGTTCACGCCGCTCTGAACCATCCTGACAACAATATGATTTCCTGAAAAAGCGTCTCAGTAGCCTAATTTGTAGGGCTGCAACTAACCATTAATTTCATTATCAATTAATCTGCAGATTATTTTTATTTAGTCTATAAAATGTCAGAAAATTGTGAAAAATTCTCATCACAATTTCCCAGAGCCCAAGTGACCTCTTCAAATAGCTTCTTTTGTCCGACCAACAGTCCAAAAATCAAACTCAAACTCAAAATGACGAAGTAGTGAATGAGCACAGCAGTGCTTTGAATCACTGAAAAAAATCAGAGACACGGGCGAGCAGGCTAAATCCGTGGCATTCAGGCCACACCCCAACCAGATAAGGCATTTATCTAGACTAGAGATGTCTCGCAATGCACATATATTGCAGTGGCAACCTGTCTCTCTCCGGTGCACATTCTGATTCATCGCTGTGTAAAGTGGTGCTGTCTGCGATGTATAATGCAAAGCTGAGGGAGGATCCGTGTGGAAAGAAGAAGGAGTCTCTGGTCCCATTAGAAAGAATAAGTTGCAGTGGCATGTCTGCTAACAGTTTCCTACATTAGCAACCCTAGAGAGGCATGTCTCAGTGACAGCACTGTGCTCAAAGAGGAACTGGGAGAAAGGGGCCGGCAAAATGGGGGAGGGAGGTGGGGAGGGAAGGAGGGAACAGAGTGAGTTGTCTGACCTTAAAGCAAAGGGGAAAACGCAACTGGAGAAAGCTGCTGGAGAGAGTGAAGGGCGGACGAACGAGGGAAGACAAGTTCGGAAGTTGTAGCGGAGCTGGGGGGTGGCCACCGCGGCTGTCGGTAAGGACACTGAAAAAGAGGCAAGAACGGGTGGGTGATAAAAATAAAGGAAAGGAGGGGAGGGCGATGACAGGAGCGTTGGAGACGAGTTGAACCAGCAGGGAAGAGGAGGAGAGAACGATGTCTGAGATTGAAATGCAGAGAAGAAGATGGAGGGGGGGGGGGATGAAAGTTTCATGAGGGTGTCACTATGGAAGAGCCAAATTTTCTAACACAATCTGTGAAAGAAGTATTCCTCTTGGGCAGCTGATGCAGAGCTTATGTGCGTGTGTGTGTGTGTGTATCAGCATGTATTTGGGCGCTGCAGTGTGTGTTCGGGGACTCAGGGCAGTCTGTCTGTCCGGAGAGGATGTGTTTTTCAAACGGGGAATTCAACAGGGAAGGAGAAAGAAAATGTAAGCAAAACAGAGAGAAAGAGACAGAAATGTCAGTGTATGCCTGGTCTCTCTCTGTGTAATACATGGCCTTCAGGTCCGCAATACATTTCAATTGTGCTCTCCTAAAACCCCTTTTTCTATTTCACACTGCTATTCAGCATCCTCCACAGCAGCCTTGTGATCTCTCTCATGTTCATTTTCACTCACCCGCCGTTACAAAAGAGTCCTGTTTTTTTTCCCCATAGCCGCAGGACCTCACGTACCAAAACGCATTTAGACTGTAAAAAAAAAAAGCTAAATGAGGAAGGTCTGCGGTCTATTTGTCGTTAATTGGCGCGGTGCAACAATAGATTACCGAACATGACAGTGTCTTTTTCAGAGAAATCTATCCGCAGCGACCTCTCTGGCACTATTACAGCAAGGTCAGAGAGCACAGAGGAAAACCAATCAATACAATATTGAGTGCGAGAGCGGACCAGGTCTGATACGGGGGGGACAGAAGGAGGGAAAAAGAAGAAAGATGACGCAGACACAAAGGGAGAGAGAAAGCTGGATTGCAAAGCGAAATGAGTAAGGGAAAAACTGGGGGAGTAGAAACAGGGAAAGACAGAATCGAGACAGAGGAATGATCATGCAGGAGGTGAAGGAATGGAAGGGAGGGGGGACATACAGCGGGAGATTGCGAAGCCGTGGATGAAGGATTGAAAAAGGTAGAAATGGAGGATAGAGAGGAAGGCCCTGAAGGTGGCTGCAATCTCGCGGGTGGCAGCAATATCAGTCTGCAGCAGTGCCACGGGCACAAACACACAAACCGACACCCGTGGATGTGTTTGAGGGATGGTCAGTCTGGGGAGAATATTCTGTAGCCACAGGCACAAACGCATACTGCCCCAGGGAGGTGTCTGATAACACTGTATACAGTAAATTGCACACTGTATACTGCATGGTTTGTAGACGTGTGAGTATATGTATGTGTGTGTAAGTGGCTGTATATATTTTAGTGTGCGGTGGGTTTATTGTGTATGTGTGTGCCCACATGCCTCAAAGCATTGTCTGTTTGTGTGTGTATGATGGTGTAATACATCTGGGTCTGCGTGCATACATGCAGGAAAAGCTACTGTCATGTATCTGTATACATTAATTCATTTCTACATACTAATACTACATACTAATATATATATACACACAAACTACCATTTCCCATAGACTGTATATAAAGATGGACGACGCGTCTCCACTTCCTCCCACTGTACAAAAATTAAGACAAAATATCCCAGATACAGGAGCTGCCATCTTGCGCTGGTGACGTCGCCTATACACTCGCCTGAACCAATTGTGAGTACACTTACAGTTACAGTTACACTAATTAAAATCAAACTTTTAATTACCAAGAAACCAAGAAAAATGAACACTAGAACAAAGATCAGCGTGATACCATCTTTGGAAAAATGTATTTGATGAGTACTTTGACTTTTCAGTTTGGTCCATGTCCTCCATGTCTAACATGGAGGGGGTGATCCAGATGTTTTGAGCTGTCATGTCGTCCATCTTTATATTCAGTCTATGCTATTTACGTATGCACATGTACACATAACTGAATGTTTGTATGCTGTGGCTACGATCGAGCAGCGGTCTACTTGGCAGTCCAGGTGAAACTGCCTCAACTAAGTGCATAACAGGCCAGTATCCCTGGGTCTTAGGTTCATATTGGACGATTCACATACAGGGTGTGGAGGTCAGGGTGGTGGATGGACATGTAGCGCATCAGACTTTTATGTGGGAAACCTTTACAGACCTGCAAGTAATGATTTTTTTTATCTTTCTGTAAGTGTTGTAGTTACCTAACCCTAACCTATACCTCAACCACCGTTTATTTGAGATAACCACGACCATCAGCACTCCTTCCAATGATAGTCTACATCGCCTATACAGCCTGTATTGCCATTGGACTGGACACTGGGCTACATAGTGTAAGTGTGTGTGCGTTACATGTATGTATGTGTATGAAACATACACTGTGCTCTACATGATGGCTATGAGTGTGCTTGTGTGTGTGAGTTATGAGTGTGTGTGCACCGGTCTGTTCATGTATGTGGGTGCACATTTCACATTTGTCCTTTTTCACCTTGTCCTATGACAGATATGTTCAACACAGACGCAGAATAATAACTCTAACCATTACTCCAGCACAAATAATCCTCTCTAGTCTGTTCCTTTCTCTTTTTTTTACCATCGCACACACACACACACACACACACACACACACACACACACACACACACACACGCGCACTCGCCCCCCCTACCCCTGCTTCCTCTCTCTTAGAAGTATACTCCTTGTCGGCCCAGCAGTGCTCGAGTGTGATTCATGTGTGTTTCGCTTCCTCGCCATTCTGAGGTTGGAACATAGCTAAGGCTGTTCCCTGCAACCACCTGCTCTCCCTCCAGGAAGGAGGAGAAATTGAATATAGCATGAATTTGGGAGCCTGCAGAGAGACTGAAAGAATGAAATGAGAGAATGAAAGACAGAGGCAAGAAAGGTAGAGTGCTGGAAAGTTTTTAAAGAGCAGAGACATGAAGCGGAGAGCAAGACAAGGAATATAAAATTCAAAGGCTGAAACACAAACAGAAAGATAGAGGTAGATGAGAGAGGTTTCACATTTCGGGCTGGTGAATAGAGATATAAAGACAACAAATATTAGTGCATGTGTGTGTGAGTAGCAGATAACGAGGCAGCGGGTGAGTCCTCTGCGTTTACTCTAATTAACTACGTCAATACTGTCAGACAGCTTTTCAGGCTTTGATCAGCTCCGCGAGTCTGCCAAAAAGTCTGCAAAACACACCCGTCAATCACTGTCTTTTTATGCTAATCTTATTCCAAAAAAACAAAAAAACAAACACACAAAGGAGGAGCAAAGTGGTTAATTTACTTTCCCGGAGTGAGATGAGTTGTGGCTGGTCAAGTCAGACGGATGGCAGCATTTCCTCTGATTGTGATTCCACCCTCATTCCATTCCACTTCTGCTCCACTCGTGCCTCTTTCACACTCATGACATCCATTACTCTTTTCCCCACTCTCTCTCTCTCTCTCTCACACACACACACACACACACACCTATGTACATGTGCACCGCTGGCCTGATGCTGAATATGTAAATCGACATCTGCTCCAGTACCCAATCTCCAGCCCTCACCATGTGTCTGATATGCTAATGCGGCCAACACAGTTTCTTCACTCCACATCTTCCCCTCCTTTCCCTTCCCTCCGCTTCCTCTCCTCGGCGCTGGCTTACCCAAGCCTGCCAAGGATGAGCAGATGAGGCAGAGGAGGGGGAAGAGAGAGAGAGGAGAGAGGGGCTTCAAACAAAACCTGATAATGATGTTGTTATGGATGGATGTTACACACACAAACAGGCATGTGAGCAACAGCGAGAAGCCGGGCTTATTAGAGAACAATAGCGGGGAATCCAGGAGAGAGATGCTGAGAATGGGAGGAAGGACAAAGCTCCAACTCCTCTGGTGCTCTCGGTGCTTCTCCCTTGTTAACCGTGCGGTTGCCACCACCACCCCTCCCTCCCTCCACCCCCCCTTCCTGCCGTTGCTTTCACCGACAACTTATCAGCCATAATGAGCTCAGAGGTTGACACTTTGCAGTCACATTTGACACACTCTTGCTGCAGCATGTCGACGCACGCACATGCACGCGGTTCAAACGGATGTGCGCGCACGCGCCGTCGTAAGCTCGGCCATCCCATTTGCATCGAGCAGCAAGATGGATGGCGTCCCATTCCAGGGGCATTGTTCTCAATCCAAGTCCAGGAGTGTGCTTTGATTTATAAAGGATGAAATGGGACGAGACCTGTTTCCCAGAGATCCCCAGTTGGCTGCGCTCACAGCTTTTGCTGCTTTGACTGAGTTCTGAGTGAATACATGAATGCTAAAAGACACTAGCTGCAGCTCTCTCCGCGTCGCTGGCTGCATGTGAGGCCACACGCTTGCTGTGAGGGGGCCCAGTTGTAAACGATAGGGGACAGTATAGCGCCTGGGTGTTTATCCAAATGTTGTAAGGGGGTGAAACTCTGACACAAATTGGTGTCGTCCCACTTACTGCTTTTTATCCTCCACAGGTGCAGATGAGAAGCGTATGTCTTTGTGCTGCTATAAAAGAACAGGAAGTAGTACAAATGATCAAACACCTGAATCGAGTTCTCTTATTACACGGACCAAGCAAACACATTCATCAAGTGAGATCTCATTTATCAGGCGCCTGCTTGACCCAACTGGATGGCAAAATGAATCTGCACTAATTTCCCTGAAAAATAAAACATTTATCAGTCTGATCCTGGTTGCACCATGAAGACAAATCTCACATCTGGACTGAAGTGTGTATTCACAGCGGGCAGGAGGGCGAGCAGCCGTCTGTTTGGTCTGCATTCGCACAGTGACATAACAAACCCTCATGTGTTATTTATTTCACATGATGAAACCTGCCACTAAACTTGGGCAATGTTATAGAATCAGCAGGTCTTACAGAAAGACGGTCACATGAAAAAGACAGGAAATGTGTCCCTCAGATAAATAATGCTGTTGTTTCCTAATTCAAGACAGAAAGCATATGTTTAACATCATTAACATTATGAGAAATTACATTCGCAGCAGCAAATCAGCACCGGTCAGAGCTAGACTCCACAAACATGTTGCAATTCCCTTTGAACTAGTCTGTCGCTCCAAGGGAGGGACAAAATAAGAGAAACACTACATAAAAAGGGATAACTTTGAAGCAGCTAGATCAGAGAGGCGGGAACATTCAGCCGAAGGTGAGTCACATTCAGCCGAATGGCAATTAGCAGCTTGTCAACCTTAAACGAGGCCTAACAATCAGCCCCTTTTAGAGTCCGGCGGGTCCAATAGTGGGTGTAGGTATAGCAGGCATCTAAATTGCAGGAGCATTTGTCATGAAAAACACACAAACCTTCATGTTGTGTTCCGGTCAAAATGGACTGTTAAGCAACTTTAATGTGTTCTTTTTTTATCTGATTACTGTGAGGTTTCCCTTTGCATTCAACATAAAAACTAATTATCACCACGCTGAACTAAATTTTTGTTTAAAATTTGCATATCTACTGTGTTCCTGGTAAAAGAAACACACAGAAGATGCACTGACCATATTTTGGATACTACTGTTAGAAATGTTAGCTCTTGTAAAGTTATTCTAAAACTGAAAACAGGAAAAGCTACTGTCATAGATCAGGCTTTGAATGAGTATATTAAGTGCTGCCCATATACACTCAGTTGCCAGTTTATTAGGTACACCTACAGTAGCTAAAACTACCACTATCCTGGGCTAAACTATGCCCAAACTCACTGAATGCAAGGCTGAGTATGTTCTGTGTGGATAATATGATCCTTAAAGAAACTCAGGAAGGATGTAGAAAGTTACTCCACCACTTTTTACTGAAACATATTGATTTGTGTTGTTTTGCCTTTTCTGTTCTTTTATTGACTACAGTATGGCATGTGATACCGTTTGGAGGGATGGATTCTGGTACAAACTGCTGAAAGCAGATATTAAAGGCAAATTCCTGGATGCAGTAATGAATATGAACACATATCTAATCATTTGCTTTTTTTTAAATATCTATTTTTTGTAAGCTTAACTGGGATTGGGTATGGGGAAAATTGATATGATATGATTATCATACTGGAAGGGCTGCAGAAAGCAGTGGATCACATGAGAAATGGAAGCTTGACGTCGATAATATTAAAACTAAAGCCACAAAATGTGGTTGTAGAAAAGCTGAAATTAGCAAATAGTTGTAGTTAATAATAAGTTAGTAATAGTTATAATGGTTCATTTAAGATTGGGCCACCAAAGAGTTGTTATGGTATGCTATGCTATTTTTGCCCTGATTAGTAAATGTAAAGAATTTGATCTGCGTGTAGATATTAGATAAGATCTGTTTGGTACAACAGTTATGTTGCATGCATGTTAGGTGTGGTCGGGCTGAAAAGGTGATATACTGACCACTTCCATGGAGTTCTATAAAATAATCACATTGTGCAGCATTTTAACAGAATTATTGGCTTCTGGTGGAAGCTGCTAAACAATAAAGAGTCTAAACTCAGTCAGACTTGTATAGCCCCTCTGTGTATCAATCACCATGGATTTTTACAGGTTAAGCAGATAGTAGACGAGTGTGCTTGTCTTATCTCTGGCTCACACAAAAACATGGCAACAGTTAGCTGGCTAAAAGTAGCTGTCGAACAGAGGCTGTGCAAATGTGTTTGACAGACGTGGTTTAGGAAACTCCAAAGTTAGTCGGCACTTGATCTCGATGTTGAGTTTAAACAGTAGTTTTATTTGGAATAGTACCAATCACATGTAAAACAGACAGGCTGTAACCTCAGGTTTAGCAACACCAGAACCCCAAATGTAACTGGGAGTGACACACAGGATACGTAACCTTTGGAGACAAGTATCACATATCAAGTACTATTTAAAAGTCTAAGAAATCTATGTTTACTTTGTTATTACAGTCAGATAAACCAAGAGTTATATGTTTTGAAGAGTTTTCTACGTCATTCCTGCCAGGTTCCATTGTTTTGTCATTATTGTATTGTCAGGGGTTTTCAAAGTCTGAGACTGTGGCCCCCCCCTCAGACAAAGCTTGGAAAAAGGCGCCTCCTCACCCCCCCTTAGTATACTTGCTTAGTTTTGCTTAATTCCTGGATGCCTTTAGGATCATGACTATGTTATTTGATCATGATCCCATCAACAAAGAGCCTAATATTGCTGTTTGACATACCACACCAAGCCAAATAAAAACCAAATAGGTCTGTCCTAAGGCACTTATTAGCTTCTGACTCTGGGAAAGTACAATTCTCCAAAACTACTCTATCTCTTTAACCACATCACACACATTTAGGCTATTCTGTGATCTCCTTTTGATAACTAACTAATGTCATATTTTTTTTACTTCCATTCACTGAGCCTCCCCTGAAACGGTTTTAAACCTCCTCTGGTATATGTTGTTTGTACACTATACCATGTGATCATGGTCTGGAGTCAAAATCTTAATCAAACATGATGAACCTTGGAAAATTAATATATAAGCCTGTAATACAGAGCAAAGAATGGAAGCACACACATACAACGCCGAGTAATTTCCTTTGATAATCAGGAAACAAGACCTACCAGTTCTGTGGCATTCCAATTCTCAGCACTGCCTCCTCTCGGCTAACACCGCTGCCTACTCCACCTCCACTGCCCCAGCCTCCTCCCGCATTAGCATTTAGATTTAGGTGGATTCAGATTGTTTGTCTATATGTGTTCTTGTCTATTCAAATGTTGTGTTCCTACTGCTCTGCTCAGGGGGTTTGTGAGTTCCGATATAGGCTGTGTCACCTCAGCTCACACAAGATTTGTTTCTCAAGCGTTGGAGCAGAACCAAACCACCAAATTCAAATGTTTGTTTTTGTTGCAGTAAAACCATGACGCAAGTGTCCCGACTGAAATGCAGTAACTCAAACTGCAGGGCACTATCGCACTGAAAATCACATACATACATACATGCAATTGACACACTAAAACACACACTTGCAGGATAAAATGGGACTGTTCATTATTCTTCAACTTCAAACACATTCATACTGTGCCAGACTTTTAGTGTTATAACAACATATCACTTTACCTTGTATTATCACAAAACCTTCAGGTTATTTCACAAAACCAACAAAGCTCATTAAAACAAACTTTTCTTGTTTTAATGAGATACGTTGGTATGTATACAAGTCAGATGATGGTTCACCTCTCTCTCTCTCATCATCACCAATGCGCAGTGTCCCAACCTTAGTGCAAGCCTGCCTACCCTTCTTGACCACATACTGTACCTCATAAGGTTATATGCCTATGTTTCAATGTATGTAGCAAAGTGAATTACCTAAAATTGGTTCTTAACACAAGCAAATAAAATAGTATCTAATAATAATGAGAAAATGTCAAAATAACATGAAAAATATATTGATATAACGTGAAAAGGATCTTATAAAAACGACTCGTAAGTTATTTTTTTACTGTCATGGTGGCAGCAATATGCTGCCGTATAGCGTTTCTTTTCTTTATCAATAAAATTATGAGTCGGTTTTCACTGGAATGACAACATATGTCTGTTTTACTATCTTGTAGTATCTTATTTAGTAAAACCAAGTGGTGAAATCTCAACTCTAAAGCTCTATAAACAATAAATCATATATAAGTGTGCGGACCATCTTGCAGAAGTTTGGTTTAATGGTTTGAAGCAAATTTACATCTCACTCTTGCTGCTTAATATGTAAATGGTTACATTAGGCTAGTCAGTGAGAGCAGACCTGAAAATCATGACATCATATGATAAAGAGGAACAGTGGTCACCACAAGTCTGACGCTGGATGATAAAACAACACATTTATGGAAAGACAACCATTCTGCCAGGTCGGTGTAAAAAGAAACACAGATCTGCAGTGTAATTAAAGTTCTCCTGAGTGATGAAGTGTCTTGAATTCATTGTTTCACTGCTTAGAAAAAGCCAAATGATGCCTTTTCATTCTCTTATCCTAAACCTCTCTTACTTTTTTCTGTGGGGCTTGCTTGTACAAGTGTTTCCAGTCTGATTTATCAAACTCTCTAAGAGCGTTTTCACACCTAACCTGTTTGGTTCAGTTAAAACGAACCCTGGTGCGTTTGCCCGGTTAGTGCGGTTTGTTTGGGCAGGTGTGAACACAGTAATCGCACTCGGGTGCGGACCAAAACAACAGTACCAAGATCTTTTAGAGGACGTGGTCTCGGTCTGGTTCCAAACAAACTCTGGAGTGGTTCGTGTGTGGTGGGAACGTGATCTGACCTCGATCCGACCCAACTATCAGGTGTACTCTGCAAGTTTGAGCTGTTTCTAGTAGTAGCAGCTAGCGGGAGAACGAACCAGCAATGTTTCTCTCACAGCAATATGCACTAGTTCAGAACACAGGACCTTCTGCCTGTATTTACTTTCTTCTTCTTTGGTTTTACTGGCGGACAACAAACCAACATCAACAGTGCATGCCGCCACCTACTGTTACCGTCTGTAACATCCCCAGAGACATCTGACCAATAAGCGGAGTGAAAGTTCTCACGTGGTTTGCAGTGATGCGTTTTAGTTTGCTTGGATTTTTTTCTGTGTGAAAAGAAACCGAACCAAGGGGAAAACGCCCCAAGATTACAAACTAATTAACTGATTCGGACCAGAGCAAACTAACTATGGTGTGTGAACGCCCCTAACTGCCCAAATGTCACTTCATGACTTGGTGCTCCTTTGTAAGATTTCCTCATTAGCATAAATTGCTATAAGGCTACCTGTTCTGGTCAGTTTGTGGGCAAGTTTCATTCACAAAAATGTTACCAAAGAGTAAAAAGAAGTCCTGCTGTCTGAAATCAGCAGACAAAAACACAAGATATTTAGCAGTGTCAGTAGTCATATTAGAGGACCCGAAACAATTCCAAATAATTCCAAAAAGCCTGCATAAAGACCCTGAGGCAATTACTGAACTGTTTACTGTATGCTACCAAATCATAAAATCTTCAGATTGAGGCATGGCATTCCTAAAATGTTTTTCCCCCTCTGTGGAAAAAGGCAGAGGCATGTGTATATGAATATATCGCCCTCTAAGGATAAGCGATTATAGATAAAGGATGGATGGATAGATGGAGGTCAAGTACAAGTGGTTCTTGAATGAGGCTTAATGTCCACTGCCTACTATAAACCACGGGGGCGGATTGTTAATGGTTTGTCAGCCCTCTGCAGGGCGTGTGTGGGTCTAAAGATGGCTCTGTATGACCATGTAGATACTGAGGCACATGAGGTCATTTCACAGAACCACCTTCATCATATGGTGTAAACACAGCTCCTTCACGATGTTCCCGTGTTTCGTCAACAGCAGGATAAAGTCAGACCCCTTCCACAGCCTCCCCAATCACCCTGTGTAAACACCACTGAACCTTTGTAGTGTAAACATCATTGAACCTTTATAAGAAATAGATTTCCAGCTCCTTCATCTCTCCATGCACTGGAGGCTTTCCTTCTTGAGGAAAGATTCTTTATGAAATAGGCACAATTCAGGCTGCTGTATGAAAGCAGGATGACTGAAACGGTTCTGAAGGCTGCTCCTACCCCTTCTTAGACACAACACTCATATATCCTTAAGATGGGTACAGGATTATATCCTCCACTTGTAGAGCTGCATGACCGTGATGAGCAAAAATAAAATAAAACATTTATGCAACAGTTGCAACAATTATGTCATGTTGCATTTTGTGACTCAGATTTTTCGATGTTAAGGGGCAGTTTTCCCATGGTGTCAGCGATGCTATGATAAATGAGGGCCGTTTTGACTTTAATCGAAGGTCAGCTGCAGCCGAGCCTTTAGTTGTAAAACCACTTTCAGCATTTTGTGTCATATTTCAAAAAAAGCTTATACCTTTGCTCAACTTGACCCTGGTTTAAATACAGACACCAGAATCCTGGTTGTGATGAATACAGCACATGAACCTGAACATAACCAGAGACAGGAATTTTTGCTTTCTGAGCTCATAGACAGACATTTCTACAGTGATTAGAAGCATTTAATACCTATCCTAATCCTGTGGTTGTGTGTGCAGGCCACTGGTGTTAATAAGAGGATCAATCATGCTAATGAAAGCTTGCACTCTTTCTCAGCACCCCAGCATGTTGCTACTTGTTTCTGCACACTGAGTAATGTGCGTGAATTTCCTATATTTCAAAATAACACCGGCTTGGGTGCTTGGCTGCACTGTAGGTGGACAGCTCGTTGTCAGCCCTTCAGCCTCAACACATCCTGCACACACACTCACACACTCCGCACGCAGACACACACAGACGGCCCCATCATTAGAGTCTGGTGCGCAGACACAGACATAGGGGGGAGGTGGAGAAGAGATGGATAGACAGAAAAGGGAAGAGAGAAAGAGAAGATGGATTCAGGAGGGGGGATATTCAGGCACATCATTAGCACCAGGGATGGAGAGATCTAGGAATAGAGGAATATAATGAAGATAAGACAGTTCATTTGGGATTTCAAATTTACAAAAATATGCAAAAACGTGGAATATGAGAAGAGGTTTTTAACTGCATGCACCCTGTCATGCCTGCACAAAAAAATAAGTTTCCAAGGCTAGCCTAATTATCGATTGCTTGAAAATGTCATACAAAGGGCGACACACATTTAGCCCAAACTAATTAACCAGAAGTTCGATTGTAAAATAAATGTCATAATATTGTGGGAATCTTTTAAATATTGATTTTTGAGAACCACGTTTGTAAAATAGATACAGAGATGAAGCAGCTCCCCAATGTGAAGTCATTAGGAGAGGGAGTGACAGGGAGTGATTAGCTAGATATGCTCACCAGACCAATCAGAAAGTCACACACAGATATTTTATTAAATTTCTCTGTGCAGAAATGAATCAATTTCCACAGAAATGTGCTGCTAGGAAAATCGAGACTCACTTTGTAAGCAGTTAGTAATGAGCCATGCACACTCTCAGATTGACAGATACTCTCCGGTATCAGTCTAGCTTAGCTTATTCTGCCGGGCCTGAAATAGCAACAGTACCTGGAGTTTGATTATCATTAATTCAGTTTAATTTCCTCTGCTGTAACTGAAACATTCATATCCGCACATGAATTATTGGGTTTGAATATCTGAGCTTGCTTCACCAGGAAAAGGCTGGAAGATGGACTTGAAATTTTAAGCAGGGCTCAATATTTGAACAGTGCATTCCTGGAAACCGCATAGAAGTTGTATTGACTTCCGTCACTTGTGTTTCACTTTAGCTCTCAGAGAATATTGAGCATATTGAAACAACATCAGCTAGTCTCCAAGGCACAAAAGTGGTGTATAAAAAATGGAAAAGGCTGCAATTATGGGCTAAGAGGGAGATTGATGAGAGGGATTCAGAGATGACAAAGCTATACAGAAACAGCGTTTGACGTTAGCCCACTGATTCATGGAAGACAAAATTGTCCAGTTACTTAATAATAATAATAATAATAATAACTTTATTTATATAGCACCTTTCGAAAGCAAAGTTACTAAGTGCTTTACAATAAAAACAGAATAAAACAGTACGGTCAATTCAGTAAAATAATACAATAAACAACAACAATTAAATGATGCAATACAATAATGTAGTAAAATCATACAATAAAATAATACAAGATCCACAAAGGTTAAACAGGATAAAATAATTTACAAGGTTGATTTACAAGGTTAAAATGTCTTCATCAAGAGAAAGCCTTACGATAAAAGTGAGTTTTAAGAAGCGATTTAAAGGAGGATGTTGATTTTACCTGCCTGAGATCCTCCGGCAGGGAGTTCTACAGTTTAGGGACCCAGACAGCAAAGGCCCGGTCACCTTTCGTGAGAAGCTAAGAAGTATACTGTCAGTGTACTTAAAGCAGCAACAATCAATATTTTAAAATATTGTATTAACAATGGATCATACACTTGTATGTGAATGGGGTCGCTCGTAATGACAAAACCACATAATTATCACCTGACTCCACTGTTCCTCTCGGCTCTTCAGAGATTTATAGCATCTTATAGCTAATTGTTTTGGTTTTCCAGCCCATAACTTTACTGTTTTGGTTCACTCTCACCGCTCTCATAGCGTTGTTTTCTGCCGCAGCAGGCAGAAAAGCTCTACAAGCCCTGGAACCTCTCAACAGACTGCTATGACCTGCAAGGTGAGGGTCACAAGCTAGCACTACTGCTAGCGGGCTAATCTACTAGCATGTTTACTGCCAGCATCTGACCACTATTAGCTGTGCGAGCCCTGACACTGTGGGTTTGACAATGTTTTTCTTTGAGAAAAATGCTGCAATGGATACATTACATTCATTTTATTGAAAATGACATTTGTTGTCAAAAAATTGCAATGGCAATGAGCTGTGCCCACGTTGCTTGATAGTGTGAACAAGGTTGGACAGGTTTTCACTGGGCAACAGGCACACACATTAAAGAATTTGAGGGAAAATTCAGTGATAATTGAACTGTAGTACAGAAATTGACACTGATCCTATTGATCCTAAATGTAGTTAAATATGTAAATCTATAGTTATGTTTGCACGAGTATTCATAATGGATATAATATCATATTTCGGTGTTTCTCTCGTGGTCATCGTTTTTACATACAAAATTTTAGTTTAAATCACAATTTGTCAAAACTAAGTAAAGGTGAAAGAAGAAAGAAATGTGGGAGGTTGATTATTAGCTGTAATGCATTTTTCTCTTTGCTGTATTAAGTGTTTGTGATTTTCCAAGGACACTTGCAATGCTCCTCTTACTTGTTTTCCTTGTGGACATGCTAGCAAGGCTAATGAAAATTAGCCTAATGACTCCTTCAGCTGGCTCCGTCAGTCCCGTTGTACACTACCTTTAGACGGCTAACGGCAGACAAAGTTGCAGACTAGCTGGTGAATATAAGAGTATTAAGCAGCTAAAGATATTTCTCTCAGGAGTTGGTAGAGACCAAAACAGAGCTAAAAGGAGAGAGAGAATACTGGACTTACATCAGATGGCCAGAAACATGACTCCAAATGAATGCTAATGTTGCCCCGCATTAGCTGGATGTGTAAATAGGCAACTGTTTGCTAACAAGTTTGCCATATCAACTTCTCAGTGATGATGAGTGTGTTCACAGCTTGTTTACGCTGCCCCCAAATATTCAAGAAATCAGTTTAAATTTAAATGCATAAGTCAAAAGTTTTGTGGCACAGCTTTTGGATTTAGGCTGAGAGCGAGGCCTTATCAGCAACCCCAGAAATAGGGACATCAAGGTGACAGTAATGCATACATTGTAGAAAACCTGTGAGAGAAAATCTGGCAGGTGAGGAGACAGGACAACAGACCGAGAATGGAAATGAGAGACGGTGAAAGTGGGGGTGGAATAAGAAATGCAAAAGTGTGAAGCGACAGAGAGGAAGAAAGTGGACGACAGGAGAAGAGAAAACAGAGACGATTATGTGACAGAATCAGCAGGCGTTTTATACAACTGGAGAAAAAAAAGTCTTTAAAGAACGTTCTAGTGTTCTAATGTGTGTGTGTGTGTGTGTGTGTGTGTGTGTGTGTGTGTGTGTGTGTGTGTGAGAGAGAGAGAGAAAAAGAGATAGTACTTGTGTGTGTGACCTCGTCTGCACATGTGTGTGTGTGTGTGTAAGAAAGCTGTCAACTACTCCAGGCGAGAGAGTTCCAGCAGTGTGTCAACCTAATGGGCAGAAACTGGGGCATAGTGAATTATTCAACAGCTTTTTAGAGGGAGAGGAGATGCTTCCAATATCTTCCCTTAGGAAAAAACGTAAGGACCCTGCTCTCATAATACAGACACATGCGCACGCACACACACACTGCACAGCATGTGTGCCGAACAACTATGCCATCAGATCGGTCTCCGCAACAGGTCCTAAACTAATGTTCTTGTTTCTAAAAACAAACACAATGGCAGCTAGCTCTTTCCCCACTGAGACTCTCTCCATGTTAGTCAAAGGAAATACACCAAGTTGTTGCGCAGTTGATCCACTGCTCAACATACTTACAGCCAGTCTTTCACTCATATTGGGATTGCTGAAACATTAACATTAATAATAAACAGAAGGCAAGAGGCACAGATCCTGCAGGTCACCACTTAAAAACTACGGAGGGGCATGAGTACTCCAGTACTCGTTTTGTGGATATTTATTTTCCTTATGTAGGCTTAGTATCTCTACAGTCCGTGCAGCACAGAAAGGTAGGTTAACCCTACACTCTACCCACATTTTCGCTTGGGTGTCCATTTCAGACCCTATTCTTACGTTAGATTTTTTTGTGAGTACTCTAATAATTTAATGCGAGTACTGGAATATGGAAATTTCTTAAAATGCCCATCCCTATTAAAAACCCTCTAACATGGACAAGCCATCGGCCCGAAAGTTTTCTCTCCTTTTTGTCCCTGAACTCTGAGCTGCCAAAGAGTCAAACCTTATGTAACACATGACATTTACAACAAGGTCCAGTTCCCTGTCTACCTATCTGCCACTCTGTCCTGTGCCCCCCAACTCCCCCCCCCCTATCTAATCTGACTCACTGACATTTAATTAGTTGGTGAGTGGAGGACGCTTCTCCACATACAGCCCCGTAGTGTTGCTGACCTTTTCCGACTGGGTCACTCATCTGCCATTAGAGCACCACCACTTCACATACACACACACACGCACACGCACACACACATACACACACATAATTCTCTTGGTACTAACAAAGAATACTCCAGTGTGATGTTGAAATGAGCCAGCTGGTGTTCTGGCAATTGACAGTAAGGTGGTTTTCTTTTGCATAAATGAGATGAACTCATATGGACATGTTTGATGATTTGTGATGCAGCCAGCCCGTGTGTGTGTGTTTTCACATATGGGTTTGTTTGTGTGTGTGTGAGGAGGCTTCCTTTCAGTCGATTGCATCACCCTAATCAGCCATCATAAGAGGAGACTAACGGTTATCCTTTCATCTCTGGTCAGTGCAAAATGCCCTTTGCAACACACATGGATGCTACACACACACACACACACACACACACACACACCTGCACACGCAGTCAAAGCCAATCAGACGTTTCCACTTCTGTCTGCCCCCACATCTCCTCTCCACTCCTCAGCGCTGTGACATATCACCCAGCAACATCAGCTGCCAGACACCTGCTATCAGAATCGGTTTGGAGGCCTTTTAATCCGCCCTCTAAAGAAGTCTTTCCTGTCAATGGAGAGAAACGTGACCCCAATACCAAAGGCGGAGTAGGGAGAGGAGGTGGTGATGGAGGGATCCGGTGAGGGCCTGGCACAGCGAGCTTCCCAACTGGCCCTGCATGCCAGTGTCGGGCGGCAGGCCAGACAGTGTTTTTTTCTGGCCTCAGAGGTTTGGAAACATCCTCTGCGTAGACATGGAGGAGAGGCAAAATACAGCTTTAATATGGAGGGTGGTAGACAGAGGAGTGGACAGAGGACAGAGAAGTGGAAGTTATGGAAGAAGACGTGGAAAGGAAAGCAGAAAACCAGCTGAGTATAGAGTGAAGAGAACATCAAAATACATCTTTAAAAATGAATCTTTAATAATGATTTTATGATTGACCCTTAACATATTTTGTATTGTTTTTGTAGAACATTCTGCTGCTTGGAAGACCTTTCAATTGTTAGCTTGCCCAAAGGATCCCGAAGTCTCATTGTAGCACTACAAAGAGCTTATGGTTATCTTCATTAAACCTACATTACTTGATTTTTCTGGCCGCTTGGTGCAAGCGTAACAGGCTGGAAACTCAACATTGACATATTACCACATTATACGGTTATAATGTAGCTAACTTGTTAGCAAATAGTAGCTTATTTGTACATCGAGCAGACAAGAGCAACATTAGCATTCATTTGGTGTTGTGTTTTTGTCAACCTGATGAATGTAAGGCCATTATTCACTCTGTTTTCTGTAATGCTCTCCAACAACTTGTGAGGGAAAAAAAATCAGGCTAGTTAGCTGCTAATTATGTTCACCAGCTAGTAGCTAAATTTAGCCAGTTTGCCATTTGGTGCTGGGGGTTTTTTGCTGCAAAAAGCTAAAAATTACGCCAATGAGAGCAGTGAGTGAATCAAAACAGTGAGGCTGCAAGCAGGAAAACCAAAACAATGAGTTAAACAGATGCTAAAACTCTCCGTAAAGCTGAGGGTTGAGGGCTGAGACTTCAGTCACTATAAACTACCTCTTTCACATCACATGTGGTAATTTCATTGATTGTTAATATGAAAATATTGATAGCTTTAAATTAAACATTTAAGAGGAATATGGGACAAATACAGGCATTCATGCACCACAAAGGTGCCTCCCCTTAAAAACCTAACCAAATCACTCAGCTGATTAGCTCACATCAGAAAACAGACAACAATCTCACCAGTTCATTGTTAGCTTTGGTCATAGAAATCATTTCCAGACACATGGACCTCTGTGGCACATGGTTTGACAGCCCTGAAATGGAGAATGAAGTGCTGAGAGCCATCATTATGGCCCTTCCATCGTCATGTCACTGGCATGATGTTTGTCCATGTGTCATCTCACTTCACACCGTCTCCATCCTTCTGTTGCCAGAAGAGCCCAGGCCAGGGCACTACATCATCTCCTTGGCCTCCTGGTCTGCTCCATTCTCTCAGAACCCTGACCGCTCTACAGCAGTGGTGTCCAACTACGTGGCATGGATGGTCAAGAGCCTGTAGCTTTTTATTTAAACCAGTGGCTCCGGCAGCTGTCCTAGCCAGAGATGGTGAATTAATCAGCAAAATCACAGTGGTGCACTTTGGAAGGAAAAGCTGCAGACTGTTGGCCCTTCAAGGCACTTGTTTGTACACCACTCTACATGATGTCCAAAATAATCTGTAATCATAGTGAAACCAACAATTACACTGCTATAAAAACCACTTCCCAAGCCTCAGTTTGTAGACAAGAAACCCTGACACCTCAGCCAAGCAGCCAACTAATGTGTGTAAACAACTACAGCACGAAAAGCGTCACTGACTGATCCCTTTGATATCCAGCTGGTCTGGAACCCCTGAAGAGTCCAAATCAGATAAATGCAACCAGGCCAGAACAGCCCAGGACTACATCACAGCCTTTTCACAACAGATGACACCATTAGGTCAGAGCACACTGCCTTCCATCACTCCTCCATCCCTCTCGGTCCAGTCAGTTAAACATGTCAAGCCCCTCAGTGCCTCATTTAGCAGCTTAGTAGCTTAGCTTAGGAGCAAGCTCGGCCAATGAACAATCTGTCACGACTGTAAATATACCATTATGTTGGAAGAACCACCACTAAGTGAGACTTAAAGCATTAAAAGTCCTCCTGGGTGATACACCATTTTTCAAAGTAAAAAAAGCACAAAAAGAAAAAAGATGCATCTTACCGAAATACATTTTGACTATAAACAATGCAAGAAAAGCCACAAGAATGCCGCAAAGTCAGGCATTCACACCACAAAGTGCTGGTTGGGAAGTTTGAAGCAAGAGCATGACAGTGCAAACATATGCAGTTTACAATGGTAACTGTGGCAGATTTACCACTCAGAATTCTTAATTTTCAAAAACAATGGGTCCTTATTTTAAACAAGCAAGAAGGCTTCTCATTTATAGCCAGCGACCGCCAATTTTGTCATTTGAAAAAATGGTCGTTAGCAGATTTAATCATCTGTGGCTGCTTACTAATGCTACTATTGAAGGTAATTTAGTTAACCAAAGCTTATGTTTGCAGCTTATGTTAGAGCAGACAAAAACACCATTTCATCCATTCTTTACACTTTTGCTTTTGTACTTTTGGTTTAAGAGAAGGTTAAATTAAAAGAAACTACCATCCAAACTATTCATATATGAACTATTACTCTCACTACAGTCCCATGTGTCACAAGCGTGTGGTGTGGGAGCAGGTGAAGGGAAGGA